>QLOT01000616.1:0-13410 GCA_003313875.1 Russula aff. compacta
AATTGAAACATTCAATTGACTTTTTGTCTTTGTCCTTGTTCTTATTTTTGTTCGTGTTCTGGTTGCAGCCTTCAGCGCTGAATGCTTCATCAGCGCTGGACTTGCCTTTCTGTTGCAGGTGAGTCTCATACTCGTCGCTTATGAGACAGATTACTGACTTGGGTGTGGTCGCAATGCCAGTCATGTCCGAGGAGATAGACATCTGCCTCGCGCTAGTTTCATAGACAGGGGGTAAGGAGTTCAACAGAATGGCAGCAAACTCATCATCTGCGATGGTGCACCCCATTGCTGCCAATTGCTCGTGCAGGTTTGTGAGTGAGTCAAAGTGTGCAGGGAGGCTTTCTTCCTCTCCGCATTTCTTCTGCTGAAGCGTCTGCAACAGGCTGATGATCAGGTTTTGGGATCTCCCTTCGTAAAGGGCCTTCAAGTCGTCCCATAGTCCCTTGACTGTGGGGTTGCCTTTCACCTGTGCGAAGGCGGAATCGTGGATTACTGACACTATCATGTGTCTAGTAACGGCTTGATCAATCTCCCAGTGCTCCGCTGGATTGAGATTGTTTAATACACCGGTGTTGGTGTAGGCAGGGGTGATGGTGTCGGAGGTGATACAGGGGGTAAGCCTCTTCATTGCAATGGCAATGAGCAGACGGTCTCTGAAATTGAACCAGTTGCTCCCATTGACTGCAAGCTTGACAAGGCCTAGGCTATCGCTCATGGTGTTTGTAGTCCGGGGTGATCAAATTGGGGGGGAAGGGCATGTAAGTTATTCGAACGTTTAACTGGGTTCGTACTTCTGATTTATTGGGCAACAGCAGGGCCCATAACCTGTTGTTTTATGGGCTTGATCACGAGGTGCGACATGAGTCAAGGCAAGGTGAGGGAGGTGAGCACAGATGGGAGCAGGCGCTTAAAGAAGTGCTGAAGATAAGATAATGAGACGACTGAAGGATTGAAGGGGTGAAAACACTGCTATTCTTCCTAGGCTATCTAGTACAAGCTTTATACCTAAGCTATATAGGAGTAGAATGTATTTATTTTAGGAGTAACAGAGACATGGAGACATGAAACGCGAGTCTGGTAATCTGAGATGGAAGGGAAATGGGGATGATGGAATCGGAAGTCCAGAGAAGCAGGATGGATGTCCGAGCTAGATCCAGCACATGTAGATAAACAATAATGCACATACGTGGGTTTTCAGTTTCGTTTCACTTGATATGCAGGCTAAAAATTAGGGATAAATTATAGTGGAATGAAGTGTCCTTCAGGGGCACGATAATAGGGGCGATGGTGGCAGTGTTGGGCGCCGCCGATGCCTTGGAAGTTCAACATATCTTAGTCTTAACATTCTTAAATTTTCCTTACAATTCTTTGCATACATCATGAAAGGGAGTTCTCCTGAAAAGATGCTTAGTGCATGTCTTAGATACCTTAGTTGAAATTTCTTCTTAAAGTACTTAAAGTGTCCTTAGACATGATCTGGTTAAGTAGAAATTAAGCAAAAGTGTGTGCTTAGCCTGCTTAAATGCACATTAAGGCAAATAAGGAACTTTAAGTATGCTAAGATTTTTTGGGTTTTCCTGATGTACTCCTTATGGATAGTAGTACATATGCCAAAAATCCTCTGACAAACCCTGCCTGGACATACCAGGGACATAATCCTTGCTAAGCCTCAGTGGAACCTTTATGACCCCTGGCCATGTAGTAGTATGCACTGCAGGATATAAATTTGGATTTAAGAAATAAAAATAAAAGCTGAAATAATGTGGAATTGAGACAATCTGCAAGGGCTCGATTTCAACATTAATGACAAGCTGACAAGAAACTTGTGAACTTGCTGATGGGGACACCCTGAAGAAAAACCTAGATAACCACTCCATATTTCATGCATCGACGCGAGATACAAGATTATCAAAGCTACGTCAACCAACCCCCGACGAAGGATGTGCCGACTTCTCAAGCAAGAGCAGCAAAGCCAATTTGTTCATTGCCAACATCCCAAGCGGAGTAAACGTTCCGGAGGAAAACATCGCCGAGAACCCAGAATCCTGTAACTATGGTCAGCTTCTTGTTCCCGCAGGGGAAAGTATCGGGGAAACTCACCGCCCAGCGTTTCCAGTCCTGGATCTGCGGCCGCGCCAGCGACACACCTATTAGAACCCTCAGAGACAGCTCCAAGACTAAACACGGCAGGAGGAATTTCGACATCCAATCCTCCAACATTGATATAGATGGAAGTGTTGAAGTCGCAAGGGACTGAGAACGAAAGATGAACCCGCACGCCGGCAGATCAACACTACTAGAGAACTTGAACGTACTGGTATAGACAATGGTGCCATCAGGCTGAGGGAACGGAACGGCATTGCCAATAGCGAGATAGAGATTTTGGATACCGACAACATCACCAACGATCTGGGTGGTGCCGGTGTCAAAGATTGCATCCGTCTGTCCCACCGCAGCCTGTCCATTCACGGTGATCCCAACAAAGGATGCTTGCCAGAAACGCTATCCGGTAGAGCATTTATCAGCATTTACTCTGTACTCAAGTTATTTTGATGCGACCTACCGCAGTGGTAATGGGTAGCCAGGTGAAGTCACCCGTATAAAGGTCGTTGTTTACACCCCCAAGATAAAGTTCAGAGCCGGATTCAGCCAACTTGAAAGCAAAGATGGGAGAAGTCACTGCATTGTTGTCGACGAGAGTCTGGAACACCGGCGAGGCATTATAGACCGATGCAGACGGGAAAGCCATCCCCATCAGGCCATCAGACAAGAGATTGCTGAACTCTCCGGAATAGTGGGTTGCAATACCGACAGTCTGCGGGCGAGCCTACGACAAGGCAAGTCAGTGCCTTGCGGAGGAGGGAAAGGACGACTCCGCATACGGTCAAGCCGACAATCTCAACGACGTCAGTATATTCCTCGACTGTAACGAAGGAACCATCCCCATAAATAAGTTTAAATGTCTTGCCGAGATCTGTTGAAGTGGAGCTTTCTGATGGGTTGTACTGGGTGTGTCCTGAACAAGTACCCCCGCAAGTTGATGAGGGTACAAAGAGATCACTGCTCCCAGTGTCGAAGATCACTGTATGAGATCCAGAATCAGACGGATAATTTTGAATGGAAGAGGAAGATCATACCAGTGAAAGCCTTGCAAGGTGTCCCAATACAGATAGAACCATACCAGTAGCGTTCATCTGAATCAGTCAGTGGATCGTCACCGGTGGTGGCACGCTTGGTTGGTGTCTTGATGCTACCAGAAAGGGAGTGCGGCGTGCCAGTATTCTTCTCATATGCATGTATCCCCCTTTCAATTTTCCTGTAAGAGTCATAGATTGTAATTACTGGTAGTAACTGGGTAGAGCAGAGAAAAGCCTACGCGACAGAGTTCTGGACCAAGCTCGCAAATTTGTGAAGGTCATTGCCTTCAGCGTTACTACGCTTGGCGATGTGGATTGGGATACCACGAGCCTGGGGAGGCTTGGCCAATGGGGTGGCTGCGCCAAGGAAGGGAAGGGCGAGAAGGACAAAGGAGTGAGAGAAATACATGACAGGAAAGAGTGGAAGGCTATTTTCTGGCTGCAAAAAGAGCTGAAAAGGACTACAGATGATCCCGGGGGACAGAGCAAGACCTTTATATCTGGCAGAGAGCAATTCCGTAAAATGCGAGGTAACATGCCGTACCTATGCACTTTCGAGCCTCAGAGGAGCTGGTTGTCTAGCAGGTGAGAAAGGTGGAAAACCCTCATCCTTGTGCACCAGGCCAGCGCACGCATCAGGCCAGTATAAATTAGCCACGCATGCACCACGACGCCCCAACTGGGTGGCTCGTTCCTAAGCGACGCCACGATGAGGTGACAATTCAACGGGCGAACATCGAAGCCCTTCGATTTCGCAATCGCCACCCCCAAGGATCTCCGGTCTCATTGGTGCTCTTGATAATATCTGCTCCTCACTACTCCTCCACAAGATGGAAGAGGGGACAGACTCACCCCTTGGTATGCAGATAGACGACGGAGCCATATTCGTATGTGGCTGAAGCTGGAAGGATATCAAACATGCCCTGTGGGAGAGTGCTACTCAACCTGTATATAGTAGAATGGCTCAAGACTTGGGCAGGTAATCCCGGATGAACGTGGCTGTCAACACCACGACTGTGAGTCAAACTTCGTTATAACATCCAGAGAGCACGCACCGCTCGACGCCCCATGCGCCTCGTGTCGATCATGTGCCACATCGCGAGCACGCGGCCCTCCAGCCCGAGTATTGCAGCCTTCCCGTGGCGGCCCTGGTGAAGCATGTCTTCTCGTCGCATGAGCCTCATGAGCGGTCATCTCAGGAAAGACATCACCCACATAGAATCGGGCATCTCGCCGAGCGGCGCGACGGTACCCCTCCATCCTATCACACCCCCGACTATAACGACGCTCTCCTACCCTGAATGCAGCAGCGTACTCACAGCCCCAACAGCGTAGCAGTGTGCGCCTGCATGGGCGAGTCGCTGGGCCGCGAAATGGACGACGCGGGTACGGGTTCGACGCACGACGTGCGTGCTCCGTCGAGCAACCGAGGCACCGGTGACGGCATTATGGTGGAGCGGCGCGTTGCCCGGTTGCGGCACGTGATGCGAAGAAGCCCGCGTAGTTCTCGTTGATGCCCAATTTAAAAGCAGCGCGGCGGGTGCGCGGAAAGTCTGTGCTAGGTGCTTCTCGAGCACTATCTGTGCGCTGTTGTATATGAGGAGGCGGCAGCCACTCCGGCAGAGGATGCAGGATGTGATGAAGGGGTGCCGAATGGAACGCGGTGAGGACGCGTGTGCGTTGGAGTGGAGTGGGGAGGTTGCGAGGGAGAGGCGCTGTAGGCTGTAGCTGGTAGCTGCGCCTCCAACAGGCGGGAAACGAGACGTACTGTCCGGGCACATTCCGTGAAATCAAATCCAAGCCTCCGAGGCTCAAACTGGCCCCACTTGAGGTCCGTCACGTAGCAACTATAAAGTTGTGTGATTAAGTTCTGAGGGATGCAATCAACCTTAGTGTGCGCTGTAAGTACAAGAACTATGTGTATATTAAGAAGGAAGGGGGTGGCTCACCTCAATGCGCACTGTAAGCACGAGAACTGGGCCAAACCAACTAACTACAGCATATAAAATGAACGACTAACGCGGGCTGAAACACGACAGGATTATGGCTAGCATCGCGCAAGTGTCAACTGGATTACTAACTCACAGTTATCTTATCACAGGATCTGTAGATTTGGCTTCCCACGTTTCCGTTTTGGCCAGCCTTTTTGGGCTCGCCCTCGGCCGGCTGTTGGCTTCGAGTTCGAGACATGGGATCACGGCCACCTTACACGATAATAACGGGACATTCATGATTCACGGCACGGCCAGATATTTTCTCGACGTTCAATTTTTTTCATAGCCCACTTATCCTCCATATTAATCGTAGCACCTTCCTGGAGAGCGGCCCAGAAGAAAAATGACTAACCAGGGCTGCGCCATGGGACTAGTATGGGATTGCTTCTACAGTATCCAGGGCCTCGTTGGCAACATCAACATGAGAGAGACTAGACCGAGTATTCGCGGATCTTAGCTTCGCACCGGAGTTAGTCAGCTGGTGTCGTTCATCCCTAACGACCCCACGTTAGGTTACAATTCAACGGGCAAACATCGGACCCCTTCGATTTCGCAGTCGTCACCAAGGATCGCCAGTCTTACTGGCGCTCTCGATAATATACACCTCACTACTCCTCCACAGGATTGAAGAGCGGACGGACTCTTCTCTCGGTATGCATATAGATGACGTAGCCATTTTTGTATGTGGCCGAAACTCGAAGGATATCGAACATGGCCTGAAGTGCTACTCAACTTGTGTAGAATGACTGAAGAGAGCAGGCCTGAATGTAGAACCGGAAATAACTGAAATCATCTTTTTTTGGAAGAGGCAGGAAAAGGAAGACCCGCCGCCTTCCATCCACCTCCCACACTCGTCATCACAGACACGTAACTGAGTACCGGCCGCCACCACACTCTGGTTCCTCAGCTTCTTCTTCGACACACGCCTATCCTGGAAACCCCACGGGGAACTCATGTGTAATAGGGCCAGAGCATCCATCAATGTGCTCCAGCTTCTCGGTAACTCGGTCCGAGGATTAGATCATGCGAGCTCGCCTACAGCTCGATCTACCTTCCAGTACTCACGTACAGATGCCAACTATGGTTCAAGAACAAACTGGCGGGGCTCATCAAGAAACCCCAAATCGTGCAGAGCAAGGCGGTCAGGAGAATATCGGGAATGTTCTGCGCCACCCTGTGCGAACCCCTTCACCAACTCCTCTCCATTCTCCGGATGGACCTAAGGCTGACGATTCTTACACAGAACACGGCGCTACGACTTTAAAAGGTCTTGAGAGAAAGGCAACTCCCCAGGAGATCCAGGGGCGATTGGTACACCTCACACCCGCACGAGCTACCGTGGCACACCCAGGAGGGCCAAGTACTTTCACCGAAGGAGCCCTCTCAAACCGACTTGGAAAAATACGGCAAAGAAGTAGGAGCAGCCTTGGCCGTCCTATACCAGAACGGAAGGGGGTGGGAACACAAAGAGAAGATACTCGGAGGGACAGTAACGTTGAATGACACAGCCATACGCTCCATCCTACCAGCTCTGGGCAAACTAACTGATTTCCTAACCACCAAGCAGACCAATGTTCATCGTAACATCCTCATTCTAACCCCCTCCAATTTCACGATCAACAGGGTGTTCAACAATGTCCCGCACAACAACCAGCCTTACTTGAGTGTCGGAGAAAACTAGGTGCGATACTTGACACCCATCCAAACGTAAACATCTGGCTGCTTTGGTTTCCCAGATCCATCTCCTGCATTTGTTTAAGAGAGCGAAGCAAGTGCCCCTCAAAGCCATCCGCATGGCCGTCCTTAGGACCGAAGAGGAACCACACTCGATCAAAAACCAGAGACAGGAAAGTCGGACAGACAGCCATCGCGAAGTGGACAAAACGCTGGCACCAGGAGCCGCGTTCCTCACAAGCATACCGAACACGAATGCGCTCGATGTAAGAGCACATACCAAACAGGAATCAGCTGAGTTCTCTCGAATAACTACTGTATCTGCGCCATGTATCGTATTATCACCGGATACACTTTCATGGATAGTTAAATACAACGGTTTTATCCCAAACACACAGCAGAACAGATCGCCTGCTTATGTGGCCGGCCACAATGGTGAGCCAGTTTAGTCAGTAGTACACGTGCTACTCAGTTTGTCCATTATACGACGCCGCACACCGCAAGGATTGGACTGAAAACGGCCGCCCCCGAAACCTCAAATGGCTCTTTAACCATCCGAAACGCGTCACCAAACGGCTGCTACGTTTGATGGAGTAGACCGGAGCCTGCGCAAAGCCGAGGACTGAATGTGAACCGGGATGATGCCAAAAGAAATACTACATTCAGATACCGGGAAGGGACTAAAGGAATTACTCCAGGCCTATGCGACCACCGTTACTTGATTCTTTATGCTGCCTACAACAAGCTTACACTATATCTCTTCGCCCACGCACAGTACGTAGGATGCGTGACCGTACTGCCCCTGTATTTCTTTGCACACGCTGCGGGATATAAAGCATTCGTCAGAGTGATCGTGGTGATGGAAGGAGAGGTATGGCAGACCCTTGCGAAGGATGCGGTAAGTATTTCGGTCGTGGGTTAGCTCACTCCTCGGGTGATGAACGTATCGATGGACTCGACATCTTTGGTTCCGCGGAATTCCGTCTCATTGTCTCATCATCAAGACTTCTTATCATCGAAGCTGCCTCTTTTCAGTGACCCACTCAGCGCTTCCCTCGTCGTCTTGGGGAATCTTCCCTAGTTCAATCTGTATACTCCTATAAGATCATGCTAGAGGGTGGTGCCCATTCCCCCCACTCGCTCGACAGGTGCGAGCAACGCCTTCGTCCACAGTTGCCACTAGCGATTGATTACATGGAAGCTACTACTAGCAGCCAGCCCGACATCTCTGCCTCTCGCCACCAGGCCACCGCCCCTGATGTCCCGGAGGACGTCGATGATGAAGTCATGGCTCATTTCAATGACCCCAATTGGGACTTTGGCTCCAACACTTCGACCCTGTGCGCCTCGATCGATGGCGTAGAACATAGACGACGGACAAGGTCCCTCCACCGCAGGGGCGCTACCACGGAAGCGGACACAGAACCCCAAGCATCATCAGGGCCCGTAGGTGACTCATCCGAAGCCACAGGGGTCTACTAGTCGGTGCTTCTTCACAAATTAAATCACATTTATTTACCCACTTTGTTCCATCAGTGATTCACCTTACCCCGAAGTCCGGGCAGCCGTCGCAAACACGGACGACTTGACTATACCCGTGAACACATTTCGAGTGTAAGTGAGATCTTTTCAGAAAAGTAGATTGATTCATAGTCCAAACGTAGTTGGTTTCTTGGCATAGTTTTTGCCCTCATCATACCTGCCTCCAACTCTATCCTTGTGTTGCGATGTACGTAGTTCCCATAACTGTTTCAACTCCCTCTGTTTATTATCCATCAAGATCCCGCAATTGTCATCGATATTCTTTTTGTTCAGCTCATAACTCTCCCTTCCGGCAAGTTCCTGGAATGGGCCCTCCCAAAATATCGGATTTCCGTATTTAAGTACTCGTGTTCCTTGAATCCCGGGCCATTCAATATCAAAGAACATTCCCTCATCTCTGTTATGGTCGCCATCGTTACAGATAATATTATAATGGCAGAGGTAGCCTCTACCCTGCGAATCTTCTACGGTGTCAACTGGTCATTTGGCAAACAATTCACGCTGGGAATATCTGCTCAGCTGTTCGGTTTTTCTTTTGCTGGCATCCTCCGCCGATTTCTTGTTTGGCCTGAAAGCATGATCTGGCCTGGCGTTCTTCAAAATTGTGCGTTGCTAAACGCCATGCATTCAAACTATGGCAAGAATGAGTCCAAACACATTTCACAAGAGCGTTTCCTTTATCTCGCTTTTCTATGCAGCTTCCTGTGGTGTTGGCTCCCATCCTATCTGTGGACCGGACTCAGCATGTTTACCTGGGTATGCTGGATTTCTCCGAATAATGTTGTCGTCAACAGCCTCTTCGGTGGGGTGAGTGGCCTCGGAATGAGTGGGATCTCATTCGACTGGATCATGATATCCGAATTTGGCAGTCCTCTGGTAATTCCGGTATGTTCGGTTGCTACGTGCGAAGACAACACACATCACTCATGACGAGTATCATAGTGGTGGGCGCAGGTCAACTTGATGGCCGGGTTCGTGATAGTTTTTTGGTTCATCTGTCCGATTATGTGGGGTACGTCTTTGATGTCCATCTCGTCGATTTTGGACCCTTATTTATGCTTCATGATAGCTAAAAATGTGTATTATTCCCAATATTTCCCGATATCTACAGATTTGCCATACGACAACACTGGTGCCCAGTACAACTTTAGTGCTATAATCACAAACAGGCAATTCGACCAGGCGAAGTACGAGCAATATTCCCCATTGTTCCTGCCGATCACATCCGTTGCTATATACGGCACAAACTTTGCAACACATTCATCGATTTTGGTTCACACATTCCTCTGGTATCGTCATGATCTTGTCCGTCAGTTCCGCCACGACCTCAGAGACGGAACCGACATTCATGCGCAACTTATGAGAAAGTATGCAGAGGTTCCTCATTGGTGGTTTATCGCACTTGGTGTTTTTTCCTTCGTCCTTGGCGTCGTTGGCACCAAAGTTTGTCAAGTCGGGCTCCCTATCTGGGCGTTTATTGTCTCGGTCCTCATAGTGATCCTTTTCATCATTCCATGCGGCATATTGCAGGCCGTCGCTAGCGCACAGGCTAACCCGTACGTTCTCGTAGAGCTCTTTATGGGTTATGTGTTACCAGGACGTCAACTTGCCACGATGGTCAGCAAAATCACGGTATCCCTTGGTGTTTCACAGGCGGTAACTTACAGCAGTAATCTCAAATTTGGACACTATATGAAAATCCCGCCTCGCCTCATGTTTAGCGCTCAAATTATCTCCGCGTGCGTTTCGATTGTCAGTTCAATCGCGGCGCGGCAGTGGGCCCTAGACAACATCCCCGACATCTGTTCCCCCGATCAGAAGTATTTCTTCACTTGTCCGATTCTCAAAGGGTACAGCACGTCGTCGATGTTATGGGGTGGAATTGGTCCGAAACGGCTATTCTCATCAGGGGCCATGTATGTACGCTTCGCTCTGCAAATTGCGATGACTAATGGGACTCACTCCAGCTATTACCCAATCAGCTGGATGTTCGTGATCGGCGCAGTCCTGCCCATCCCTTTCTATTATCTCGCGCGCCGGCACCCTCGCTCATTCTGGCGCTACATCAACATCCCCCTCGTACTCCTCTCATTTAGCACTTCCCCACCCATCAACGGAATCACCTTTATGTCGTCGTTCGTAATCGGGTTCATCTTTCAGTGGTTCATGAGGCGTTTCCACTTCCGTTGGTGGTTACGATATAATTATATTCTTTCGGGGGGGCTCGACGGGGGCACGATCATTGCCAGCATTGTCATCTTCTTTAGTGTTCAATCTCCGAAAGGTGGATTGAAGGTCAACTGGTGGGGTAACACGGTATGGCAGAATACGGCGGATGCGAATATGGTTCCTTTGAAGTCACTCGCTCCGGGGGAAACGTTCGGGCCAAGGAAATGGTCATAGGACTCAGTTCTTACGCGGCTCATGGACAAGACCTATCCAGGAGTGCGTATGAGTCATATGTCCATGTACATGGTCCTTTCAAGCCGTTTCTTAATGTCATAGTTGGTCATGCCTCTCTTCTCTTTTTGGCAGAAAATGTGGGATTGTGGTGGATATACATGTGATGGCTCGGACTATCCATGTCTAGATCTCGCATGCTATATTTGGATACTCCTGCTTATGGTTCAGTATTTATTCTTCCAGAATCTGCCTTCATAATATGTATTTACAATGCGAAGGTGTATGCCCAGATAAGCAGAACCCCTGAGCGGTGGGTCCAAAACCAAATGCCAAATCCTAACTTAATAAATTACAATATTACTGATCAACGTGTTCGGCTGAGTTCATACGAACTTTACAACTCTGTCGTCACAGGTTCGAAAGAAGTGGGGTTTCGGTCGACGCGATTCGCTTTCTGGTCACGATTCGGTCCCATACCGTCTCAGAGAGAAGTATGTAGAGGACAGAGGGGGTCGGACCTGAGTGAGTAGCCTTTCTTACCTCAAATTCTACAGAGTCTCCCTGGGACGAGCTTCACAGAACTTTTGACCCCTGCTCTCTCCACCCCGCACGATTCCCACAGCCCATCTAACAGCGACGTCCACCCGTGCGGCCAGCTCTGCTCGCGCATTGCTGGCATGTAGATATCCCCTTATTCGGTGGGTATCTTATACCACCCTAGGCTTAACACAGGGCTCGTTGATTCCACGGACAGCGCGGGGGGGCAAAAGTGGTACGATCAGCGGCGGGGTTTGTGCCGTTGACAGTTGTTGACAAAGGTGAGTGGGAAGAGAGAAGATAGTAAACGAGATAGATGATCCGGCGAAAGATGTTCTGAGGTGCTCCTCGAAGGATCTCGAGTGCTCAAGAACATGTGCAGCAAGCCTTGAGGCTGTAATAGAAGTAGTATGGGGTCAGATGTGGGCCTTTATAACACAAATAAGGATTCCCAACATCCTCTTCGCTTCAGTCGTCCTTGATGAGGTGGAAGCGAGATCAGGGTTGCAGAGGGAAGTAGTGTAGATTGATTGTTAGTCACACATAGTTGAGCAGGTAATCCCGAATGAACGTGGCCGTTAACACCACGACTGTGAGTCAAAATTCGGTATAACATGCACAGACACATATAGAGAGCACGCACCGCCCGACGTCCCATGCTCGTTGTCGAGTAAGTGCATTAGCGCGAGCATCGCCACTATCCCGTGGCGGCCCCTGGTTAGTGCTGTTCCCGGCCCGGCTTGGCCCAAAAGCCGCGGCTTTGGCCTGGCTTGAGGGGGCTCCGGCTTGGAAAATTGGCAGGCCAGGCCAAAGCCGTCAACTAGGGCTTGGCTCCGGCTCGGCCTGGCCCAGGCCGCGGCTTTTTGCGTAGATGGTATTGAGAGATTCAGCGCCGGGTGTGTGGGTAGGACTCTGGATTGACATCAATCGAGAATGGCTGTTTTATATACATTTCAATCGCTATCTACGAAAGTTGTATCGTAAGGGAGTGGGGGAGTGGTACCGTAGGTGCATTTAGACGAAGCGGTGGCATAAAGTGGGTCATGACAGATGAAAGGTAAACTAAAACGAAGCGAAATAGGGCGAATGGGCTGTGCTCACCATGAACAAAGGCCTTCATATCCTTCAACTCTTCCAATCAGATTGGCCTGCGACGGCGCAAGGACGATGAACGCAGGGGGTGTGGATGACGTGGTACCACTTGCCCCTTGCGCGAGTGGCCTCAAGAGGGCTGGCGTTGTGCCAGCGACGAGCGGCACAGGACTTAAGCGATGCAGCACCCCAACGCACGCGAAAGAGGCGGAGAGATTGAGAGCAGAGTGGGAGGATTTGGTGAGTCCTGAAAGAACTCCAATGAAAGCCTACTTGCACAGGCGCTGCGACAAGGACGGGGCAAGACAAGGGCTCGCATTTGACACCTGAGCTGATACATCAGTAAATTCACACTTTACTTTTCAAGCTTTTAGTTGTGCTTTTGTCTGCTTTTGGGTGCTTTTAGACGCTTTTTACGCAATTTCAAAATCGCTAAAAAGCACGTAAAAGTAGATCTCTCTGCTTTTAAGTGTACTTTTACCATTTCTTTTACCGCTTTATCGGCTTTTACTGGCTTTAATACACACTTTTATGTGCTTTTACGTGTCCTTTTAATGGTCTATTACATGATTTTTGTGCTTTTTTATTAACTTTTCATTCACGCTTTTGTTCTTTCACGCCTCAGTTCTGATCACAAAAATGTATCAAAATTATCTCTAAAACTAGCACCCCCCCTGATTCTGTGATTACGATAGATTACCTTCAATGGGAGTTCCAGCCCTGGCAGGTGGAGGCAGGGACAAAGTGCAGGGGATGGGCACAGTGGTTGTAAACGTGAGCAGAAGAATAAAGTAAAAGAAGTAAAAACTACTCACCAGACTCACAGGCAGGCAGGGGCAGCCATGTGGCCAGGTGTGATTGGGTGCAGGTTGACAGGCCATCGCGCACAGGTGGAAGCATGGGAGGTAAACGTGAACATAAAGAAAGAAAAAAAAGAAAAAAAAAACTCACTACATGTAGGTGCATGGGCACGCGCAGGCAGGGTGGGTAGTCACTGGCAGGTGTGGTCAGTTGGGGTTGAAGTGGCCCAC
>QLOT01000619.1:301-15741 GCA_003313875.1 Russula aff. compacta
TAGAGCTTGACGATTTCCTGAACCCAGTGGACCGACGCAGCCCACCAGACTATCTAGAACCTCACCTCAGAGAGCGACGCGCTCAGATCATCAGAAGACAGACCCGCCACGCCCAGTCTAGCGTGACAGGTGATACCTTCATCGATCGAGAGGAGGAAGAGACTGAGGCCATACTGGTAACATTCGTTAAGCATCTTCATGATATATGCGAGCACTGCTGAATCTATTTCTCTGATTGGTGAATAGAAATAGCTGTGATAAAGACTTTGAGAAGACCTTTCCCTCCAGACGCTCCGATAGTGACGCGGTCTCTGGGCTTGAAGAGCTGAGCGTCAGTGATAGTGTTATGAACCTCTGTTTCGAAGACCGTGAAAAAACAGTCCTTGCATATCTGTTGTTCTGTTTTTGGGCGCCTCAGGATTGCTTTCGCATTTTGGCAGAGGGCACAGCTCTTTGGTGCCATGATAGTCAAAGTCGAGAGTCAGTTATCATCCGGCTTAGCGGGCCGGCGGTTCTAGGCACCACTTTTTGTGCACCAGCCGACCGGAGTCACTGGACCACACGTCTTTTCTCTTGACTGTGTCTTGCTGCTGCGCCTATGCCTAAAGAGATCAGAAAGAGAGGGAGAAGGCATAAAAAGTCAGTTAACGACTATCAAGCCCCTGCACAAGACCAAGAGTTGCCAGGCGAAGGCCCCTCAACCAGTCCTTCGTGGATCCTTCCTCGGGCAGATTCAAACCAGCTTAATCCCGAAGCACCGTTCGGATATGTCGACCCAGAGATGAAAGCATATTTCAGAACAGTTGATGATCAATTGAAGGAGTGGCAACAGAACTGGGGTGATGTGCAGGGAGAAGAGGATATCGACCCAAATGAGAGTGCGCTATATTTTCTCTTCCTAAATTTTATGGATTTGATGATATCGACTGTGGACGCGTGCCATACTGTGTGTAGAAAGAAGGATGTTTTTGATGGCCGCTCTGCATGAAATATCTGGCAAGGAGCGCGAACTCGCAACTGACCCAGACTGTGCTGGAGGACTCGAAGGAATGGCATATTCCATGGATGATTTTGTACGTCGCGTGTTCATGGACAGCCTCACAGGCTCGTAAGAACTTTTATTCTCACCTCGTCTCACTTTCTAATTCGCGCTCGACAGATATGAATTGCTCATTAAACACCGATTTGCGTCTCATGTCATTCAAACGCTACTGACCGTGGCTCCAGACACAATAGCCCGAGAGGTATGTTAACTCTTTGACACAAGAAAAGCGACACCGTGGCTCAATTACATACTAGTCAAGAGGAGTACTACCGAAACTGGATGATTCCTTGGACAAGGGCGAATTGCGCACGCTGACGCAGTTGATCCTCGACTTTTCCGAAGTATGTGAACAGTCTCTGCCCGCATATGCGCCTTACGCCAAGTTTTAACCCCTAGGAAATTCTACCATCTCTTCCAGTACTCATCATGGACCAATTTGCCTCCCATGTTATTCGCTCCCTATTCCTTCTTCTCTGTCCGCAGCCTTTCCAGTCCGATGCACCGCACAAGTCCCAAGCACTAGTACGCTCGAGGAGGAGTGTCTCATGGAAGGCGAGGCAGGGTCCGTTGAAGTCTATCTTTGGCGATGGGTCGGATAAGAGTCAAATGATTATGGAAGGCAGGGGACCGCCATCATTTGACGAGGTAGCGAGGAAGTATGTGGAGGATGTTAAGAACGAGCCTAGATGCGAACGAGATCCGATCACTCGCGGCAAGCAAGGTTGCATGTCCAGTGTTACAGGTGCGGGGCGATCTTGCTCGTCGTAGTTTATTCACCAGTTATTCCGCAGATGGCAATACGGATAGAAGCAGATCAGGGTCTCTCGGATGAACCAGGCTCTCTCATGACCATGTCTTGGTCGGCTTGATATCAGTATACCGTACGCTACTACTTCTTGCAGGCCGACAGGATCCAATTTAGCTATGCAGGTCAGGATGGGTCTGCGATACCAGAACCTAGCGACTACTTCGGTACACTTCTTCGAGATCCGACACCTTCTTGAGACGCTTGTGTCTGGTTGTCCAGAGGTCGTCTTTGGCAGCCTCTGGTCTACATACTTGGAGCGCAACCTCAAGAAGCTGGCTATGCATCCCGTCGCGAATTTTGTGATCGCCAATGCGCTTCAGCATGCTCATGCCAAGCAGTTATCATATGCTCTGCGCGAGCTGCGAGATTCACTGGCAAGCTCCGGCGTATGTTTCCGTTTCAATAATCAGGTGGAAAAGCTCATAGTTGTTAGAATTTCGAATTGGAGTGTTACGAGGTTTGATCGAACGTGCGGCTGCCCTGAGCGTCCTCGAGGATGAAGTGTGCGAGGTCAGTCTGTAGCATATATTTTCCTTGCAACTGTAAGATGATACTGTTTTAGGCAATATGTTCTGCATTCGAGGTCAGCACAGAAGAAGATCGAAAATCTTTCGTCCCCTATGCACTCTCGCTTAAAAGCGCGTCGTAAGGAGGCACAATAACTTGGTGTTATCACTTCACTGAGGCCTGTTGTAGGAATATTCAGAGAGAACTCTGCCGTGCGGACAAGTCCTGGGTTACAAGAGGAATCTCATCATAAGCAGTTCCAAAAATCGCGAGACAAAGCAGCCTCCGACTGCCTTGAGCCGACGACTACTGGTGCACTGCTTTTACAATCACTTTTACGACTCCATGCCCCGCACAATGCGTTTGTGATTGATAGGTGCATACATGGCGATGACTGTATACCCCCGAAATTTAACTTTGTCCCGGTAGTATCCAGTTGTTGCCAGCACAAGAACTGATCGCTCTCACACATCACCCTGTTGGTTCGCGAGTCCTCGACGCAATCATCGATGGCCCAAGGATCCCTCACCGATCACGGCGTGCTCTGCTGCGTGCTCTAGAGGCACAGTTTGCTGACGTTATCGATGACCGGATCGGTGCGCGAGTCGGCGCACGCTGCTGGGCGGCGGCTGACCCATATCTCAAGGTACGTGTCACGTATTCGTAGTACCAAAAGGCGGGCGTGAGAACAAACGGGTAACAGATGAACTCTTTTCGCTAGGAGAAGCTCGCGCGGGCACTGTTGCCACATGCGGCGCGCCTAGCAAGTTCGCCGCATGCAAGATTCTTCATGCGTGGGCTGGGGCTATCGCTGCTCCAGCGCAAGCCGGACGAGTGGCGGCGGCAGCGCGCAACCCCGTCGTTGGCCTCATCATCAAGTAATGGCGCTAGGCCGAAGAGCACTGCTCCCTCAGGGATGGCGGTTCCCACAAACCGCCAGCACGACGAGATCGAAGAGGAAGTGGCAGGAGAATGCTCTCCTCCTCGGGGGCACAAGAAACGGAAGCCGAACGCTGCGGCAGACGAGATTGATGCGCTGGCATAATGCTTACATAAACCAAGACCGGCCGTACGACAGAACACAGCAGTTCCCGATTCCACCTATGCCCTCGCGAATACCAAAAGAGTACATAAGATTCCTCAGTCCTCACCACCATGCCTCTAGTAGAACAACTCAGCCCTCCCTTCTCCGCTCCGTGTGGACAGTGGCGTGGGCTTCGGGTCATGCCACCGTCTCCCGTCCAGCTTTGCACAATCCAGCTCACACGATGCACGTCCATTCTTTCCACGTTCTGGCCCGGATGCGCCTGGGGCTTGACTCTTATCATGGACTGTCGGAATCGGCAGCGGGCGGAGGCCCCACGCAAACAATTGGTTGAGTTGTTTTGAGGATGACGTGGCAGGGTTGAAGGGGACTCCCAGTGGTGCCGAGCGCGTGATAGCAACTTTGTTCTCGCAATTCATCATACTCGATCTGTCTTCCGTGCAGAGCACACTTGGGTTTGTGGACGAGGTCGCGCACACGTGAGTCCTTTCAACTTTGTTCTTCCTGGCCGTTGGCAATTTACATGCCGGTGCCGGTGCCGGTGCTGACACGCGAATGACTTGTAGGAGCCCGCTATATATCCCACATTGTTTGCAATGCAGGTGTTGCCTAGTTCCTACACATCTTGTGGCCGCTCCTCCCTGGCAGGTCTTGAAGATCGTTCTTCAGCTCAATTTGCTCGAGTCGATGACGAACCCGAGGTTTTATCTCCAGTAGACGGGAATGATAAGTGACGATGGCCCTCGGGTGGGCCTGGTAGTGCTATGTATTTGGGCATTACCTTCTCATGCGTCCTCTGTGCTTCTGCCGGGTTACAGACTTGACACCCGTGGTGTGTGGTACGTATTAGTACCAGGCATTGGAGGCGAAGCTTGCCGTGTCGGAGATGAGACTGGCCCTGGCCGGGTGTTGTGGATGTCCTCGCTCGTGGCACACGCAGGTGCATATATTGGTAGCTATTGGACCGACCAGCACCATACGAGGGCACCAATTCTCAGATGGACTTGATTAATGCTGACCTGTCGTGCCGCACGGGGACCGTCTGTGCGGACTTGACACTTCACGGTGCACCCTGGCGTGGTGAACTCGTCGATGGACGCCGCGCTTATTGGCGAGCTTCTCTCTAGAATCAAAGTTATCGTGTTCTATCTCGTACATGTTGTTCCCTCATTTTTTATACGCATCCTTCGAGGGATCACTGAGTTTTCTGTGCCCGATTCTTCAGGCTCGGTGGTTTGGTTCTTTACACCTTAATATAACATCCTAGAATGGCTCCGCTGCCGCTGTCCACGCCTGCTTTACCCCTCTCGCGTTCATTCCCAACTTGTTGTCTGCCACTGTAGCACACATTCCGGAAGAGCAGGAGCGGAAAGATGGCCTACTACCTCTATCTCTACATTTTGTGACGGATCGCAGGGGGCGCAACTCGGTCGCCGTAACGCCAGTCTACGCGTGGCCTGAGTACGAAAAGTAGGCGTCGCATCTAGTTGATCTGTGCGAGAGATTATACCAATCATTCGTCGTTGCAGAGGGAATGCCCCATCAATAGTTTGGTTGAACGGATAATAGAGAATATTTATATTGCTGAACTGCACGCGGGTGTTGCGATGTCACTCGAGCGAGGGGAAGCCGAAGACCTGTAAGAAGAGGAGGAGAAGGATGAGTAAAACGAAAAAAGGAAGGGAAGGAAATGGCTTGAGGCACAGGCAGAGTACGGAGGCGTTCCGTTGCATGTTAATCAGACAAGAGGGAGAGGATGGCGCCGAGTGCGCTCCCGGGACTCTGTATCATTCGCAGTCGAGAGCTATGTATTTATATATACAGGGTCCTGCACCTACGACCAGGACTGTACCGTACAACGGCCAGCGCAGGCAGTAACGTAGGATGCACCGGTGTAACGGCGATACGGACAAAGGTTATGAAAGGGAGATGAAAAGGAAGGAGGAGGCAGTGGCGTGAAGTGAAAAGGAAGATGTCTAGGCGCAGAAGTTATACCGAACTGAGTCCAAGTCCAACCGAGTTCCTCCCATCGCGTTGGCTCGCGACGGCACGAGGTCGACGAGCGA
This sequence comes from Russula aff. compacta, assembly GCA_003313875.1. Taxonomy (NCBI): domain Eukaryota; kingdom Fungi; phylum Basidiomycota; class Agaricomycetes; order Russulales; family Russulaceae; genus Russula; species Russula aff. compacta. Next base: position 5,773 of record QLOT01000619.1, read on the forward strand.
GCGCAGGTGATGTCGACTGCATGGAGCCACTCGCGCAGAGGACGAGTGGGCTCTGCGCAAGTAAGGTGATGTCAGCGGCGTGTGGGCACGAGAGTTGGGCGGTGCAGCGCGACGACGCGCGCGGGACGAGGCGGTGAGCAGCCCTTTTGAATAGGCGATGTGAGCCGACACGAGAGAGGCTGTAGGCGTAGAGGGTGGGGCGATGAGGCAATACCAGAAGCCAGGGACAAGGACAGTAGCAGAGATTTGTTGACAGAAGAGAACGGCCAAGTAAAAGTACTGTGCGCTTGTTTATTTCTCTCTTATTGTAACGTAATGTCTTCTAAAAATGGATATGAAACTCCAAGTTCCCCAAAATGTCATATCACTTGCCCGTTCGACCTCACTAAAGCATCGAACCTACGTCTCACTAGCTTCAGTCCAACCTATCCGCGTCTCCCTCCCCCCGAGACCACAGCTTCATGCACGCTCGCTACACTGTTCGATGAACCCAAGCCAGCGCCACAACTATCAAATTCGATAATAGGGCGCTCAACACAATCTACGCCCATCCCTTTTTAGACCCCCGTTCCTCACAGCCACCAGCATGGGCCAATCAGAGTTCGGTTGTCGGGAGAAATCCGGACGCTCGTTCTCTCCTTAGTCATCGATACGATATTTGGGGCAGTGCACGCGCTGGTCACCTCACCATCGATCCCTCATCCCCATCTCCCCTTTCCAACCACACTTCTTTACCTCATTTGATATGGGTGACCAGTCAGGATCGTCCCGTTTTCAAGACCTTTTCGAGTCTGCCTTGCAGGATTACCAACACCAGACGGGCATATCCTTACCTGAACACCCACTCGCCCAGCAACTCCAAACTTGCAACACGGTCGAATCTATTATCGCCCTTCTTCAACAACAAGCAGATTCCTTCAATGAATTCAGAAGTAGTGATAGAATCTTGAAACCCCTAAAAAATGTCGTATCATCCCTGTTTAAGCTATCAGCTACCGCTGGCCTCGGTGACGCTGTCGGCCTTGTATGTTGGGAGCTCATGGGCTATCTACGTCTTTTCTGACAATCATTTCTTAGTCATTCCCACCTGCCAAAGCAATACATACCGGACTTGCTGTCCTACTAACCGTATGTGCTCCATTCCAAGTTTATTTATGTGTATCCTTGTGACATCAAAGTTTTCAGGCAATCAAGGGCGTCACTAGCAGCTACGATGCACTCGTCGAGTTGCTAGAGTCGACCGAACACTTTCTGAAGCGACTTGACATCTACACAAAGATCCCGACTACGGCAGCCCTGACTGAGATAGTCGTGAAGATAATGGTGGAGTTTCTCTCCACACTCGCATCGGCTACAAAACAGATCCAGCAGGGACGAACAAGTAAGTTCTATCCTCGTCGATGCGTCTAGTACGTTACACGACTCATTGAAATGAAGAGAAATTCATAAAGAAGTTCCTTGGAGAGAAGGACGTCGAGGTGGTGCTGCAGAGGCTGGATCGGCTCACACAGGACGAGGCTCGAACAACAGCAGCGCAGACTCTGGAGGTCGTCTACGGTCTGATGCAGAATATGAGGGTCGTCATGGACGGTGAGAAAATGATTCCTAGCCGCTCCTTCTTCCCTGATGAAGATTCATACCTGTAGATCTGGATGGCAAGGCATCCGCAGACAGTGTCAGGGATGCTCTCGGTACGTGTTCTTTTTGAAAATGGCCTAGTTCTATGTCTGACATTACATTAGAATTGATGCAGAAAATGGCGAGCGACATAAACAGGTCGAAACGTCAGCTATTTCCTGACGTCTTGATCGATGAAAAAGAGCACTAAGATTGTCTTACAGGTGAGAAGTTACAGCAAAAAATTCAAAACTGGCTGTCTCCCCCTGACCCATGGAAGAATCACAACATCGCTCGAGAGTCAAGCCACGATGGGACCGCGGAGTGGTTCATCCATGGCGACACGTTCTCAGAATGGAAATTGTCCAGACCGGGTTCCCTTTTATGGATTCATGGCAAGCGTATGTTCACGTTGTTTTCTCACATCCATCGCCCTCACACTTTTCGTCGACCTTGATGGTTTCTATTGTTGTAGCGGGGGCTGGAAAAAGTGTCCTTTGGTATGTTCATCTTAATGCCACTTGAGTCTGTCTTGGGAATTCATGCTGTCGTTCGTAAGTTCTGCAATCGTCAAGGAGGTTGATGCCACGCGGAAATCTGGGCTCGCCTCACTGGCATTGTTCTACTGTGACTTCAGAGAGGATCAAAAGAAGGACCTCCGCGGGCTGGTCTCATCTGTGTTGGTTCAGCTTTGTGATCAGTCGGATAAATACTGCGATATCCTTTCTGATTTATATGTGACACACCGTCGTGGTGCTCAAAATCCGGGCGAGGATGCACTTGTCAAATGTTTAAAGGACATCTTAAAATATCCAGGACAAGCACCCATCTATCTGATTATCGATGCCTTGGATGAATGCCCAAATACATCTGCTCTGCCATCTCCCCGCGTAAAGGTTCTATCACTTGTGGAGGAGCTTATCAACTCGCGAATTTCGAATCTGCGCATATGCGTGACGAGCCGACCGGAGGCCGACATCAAGATTGTTCTCGGTTCTTTGACTTCACATACCGTTTCCCTACACGGCGAGAGGGGACAGATGGAAGACATCGACAGCTATATCATGTCTGTGATTAACACACATCCAAAGAACGGAAGATGGACAGAGAAGGACAAGCAACTAGTAATTGACGTCCTCAGAGAAAGAGCTGATGGGATGTAAGGAATCAATCCCTGAATGCTTTAAGAGTTTCGCTGATACCTGTATGTAATGTAGGTTCAGATGGGTTTACTGTCAAGTTGTCTACATCTGTGGCTGCCACCCAGGACGTATTCGGCATGCACTTGCTGAACTACCGGAGACGCTCGATGAGACGTATGTGCGGACGTTGCGAGAAATCAACAAGGCAGACTGGGAACTTGCTCACCGATTGTTCCAATGCGTCACAGTCGCTTCCCGGCCACTTCGTGTCCAGGAACTCGCACAGTTTCTCGCATTTGATTTCAATGCAGGACCAATTCCAAAATTCTATGAGGATTGGTGCCTGGAAGACCCTTTCGAGGCAGTGTTGTCAACATGCTCCAGTTTGCTTGCGGTTGTTCATGAAGAAGATTCGGCAGTGATACAATTCTCGCACTTCTCAGTGAAGGAGTTTTTGACGTCCACCCGGCTTGCCGAATCAAGTGACGGTACATCCCGGCGTTACCATGTTTCCACGACACCAGCCCATGCGCTTGTCGCAAAAGCATGTCTGGGAATTCTGCTACACCTGGATGAAGACATCACCAGGGATAGCCTGTGGAAATTTCCCCTCACGGAATATGCCGCCGAGCACTGGGTTGACCATACCCAAATCGAGAACGTATTGCGAGACATAGAAGATGGGATGAAAGAGCTATTTGACCCGAGGAAGCCACATCTTGCCGTCTGGGTCTGGATACATGATTCAATTGACCTCTTCCGCTACAAGTATCAACGACCTGATACACCATCACCACCTCGAGGGACGTCATTACACTATGCCGCTAGTTGCGGCTTTGATGGGATTGTAACGTGCCTCATCGCTGAACACTCAATGGACGTGGACGCTCTAGGCTTTGACGACAAGTCGACTGCATTGCACCAAGCTTCGGGAAAGGGACATCTGGAAGTCGCCTGTGTCCTCATCAAGTACGGCGCAAGTGTGACAGCTCAAGACTGGAGTGGGCAGACCCCGTTGCATCGGGCATCGCGATTGAATAGTGCGGAAGTTGCTCAGCTGCTCCTCGAGCATAGTGCGAATGTGGCAGCCCAGGACAAGAGCGGGTTGACTCCATTGCATCTGGCGTCGCTCAGGGGTAGTGCGGAAGTCACCCGTGTTCTTCTCAAGCAGGGCGTGGACGCGACAGCCCAGGACATGACCGGGTCAACTCCGTTGCATCAGGCGTCGCGAGGGGGTAGTGCGGAAGTCACCCGTGTTCTTCTCGAGCAGGGCGTGGACGCGACAGCTCAGGACAAGAGCAGGTCAACTCCGTTGCATCAGGCGTCACGAGGGGGTAGTGCGGAAGTCACCCGTGTTCTTCTCGAGCATGGCGTAGACGCGACAGCCCAGGACAAGACCGGGTCAACTCCATTGCATCAGGCGTCGCTCGGGGGTAGTGCGGAAGTCACCCGTGTTCTTCTCGAGCATGGCGTGGACGGGACAGCCCAGGACATGACCGGGTCAACTCCGTTGCATCAGGCGTCGCGATGGCGTAGTGCGGAAGTCACCCGTGTTCTTCTCGAGCATGGCGTGGACGCGACAGCCCAGGACATGACCGGGTCAACTCCGTTGCATCAGGCGTCGCGATGGGATAGTGTGGAAGTCACCCGTGTTCTTCTCAAGCATGGCGTGGACGCGACAGCCCAGGACAAGACCGGGTCAACGCCGTTGCATCAGGCGTCGCGATGGGGTAGTGCGGAAGTCATTCATGTTCTTCTCGAGCATGGCGTGGACGCGACAGCCCAGGACAAGACCGGGTCAACTCCGTTGCATCAGGCGTCGCGAAGAAGTGGTGCGGAAGTCACCCGTGTTCTTCTCGAGCATGGCGTGGACGCGACAGCCCAGGACAAGAGCGGGTCAACTCCGTTGCATCAGGCGTCGCAAGGGGGTAGTGCGGAAGTCACCCGTGTTCTTCTCGAGCATGGCGTGGACGCGACAGCCCAGGACAAGAGCGGGTCAACTCCGTTGCATCAGGCGTCGTTGTGGGTTAATGCGGAAGTCACCCGTGTTCTTCTCGAACACGGCGTGGACGTGACAGCTCAGGACAAGAACGGGTCGACTCCGATGCATCTGGCGCCTCTAGGGGGTAGTGCAGAACTTGCTTGCATTCTCCTCGAGCATGGCGCAGACTTGACAACGCAGGACAAGAGCGGGTGCACTACCCTCCATCGTGCATCCAGATGGGGAAACATCGAAGTTGTCCGTTATCTCCTTGAACATGGCACAGACACAACAGCACATGATCGGAATGGGTTGACCCCCTTGCATTGGGCATCACGGGGAGGACATGTAGAAGTCATCCGCGTCCTGCTCGAGCATGGTGCTAGCATGACTGCTCAGGACAAGACCGGCTCAACACCATTGCATTTGGCGTCGCGAGGCGGACATGTTCGTGTTGCCCATGTTCTTCTCCAGTATGGTGCACATGTGGCCACCCTCAACAACATGAATCGGACTCCATACCAAGAAGCATCAGCAGGAGGATATCGTCGGACTATGCAGTTACTATCTAACTATGAAGCTAAGGATTGTGTTCAGCGTCGATCCCTCTTTCCATCTTGGGTTATGACGTTGCCCGTGATAGAAAAACCAGCAGTACATACTGGTATTTTTTTAGTAGCCCTACTCTTTGTAGTCATTACCGGTTATCAGTTGTTGGCATAGACACACTAGAGGTATGAATTCACATACAAGCACCCTTCAATTGGTCAGGGCCTTACAGTAAGACATCCCAATCACCTCTTTTGAATACTATACGACCATGGCTAAGCTAACACTGCGACTACTTCCTATTAAGACCTTGCTGATTTTGTCTGAGTACACTCGTTGTCAACCACCTCTTGAATAATATTTCTGTCGCCCCACAACCTTTCATTCACGTAGACTTTCACTCTCGATTTTGGAGACTTTGCTTGAGACTGGACAACAAGGTTCGCCCATGACAGTCCTTGGAAGCCACAATATTCAAGCGTATCTGGGTGGGCAATCATAGTCGCCTGGGGTGTCGTCCATTTTTCCAGCACAGAAAAAGCCTGATGTATAGTAGTTATCAAAGGTGTCAAGTGCGTCATGATATTTGCTGTGAAGTAGGGTATATTCGATCAAGCTTACCTGGAGACTCAAAGAGTATTTCCGGAGAAAGTTTTAGCGGTAGGTTGGCATGAGCAAGCAAGAGAGGATTGACTCAACTAGTTCAGTCATTGGCCTTACAGGCATCTTGGCCGGTGGTATCATGGTCAAGGCGTAAGAATCGAGTAGTACTATACTGATCGTTCGGAATAGTGTTTATAATGCTACATCTACCTTCCTATACAGAAATGATATCATAAGGATCCATCATGTTACAGCTGTTGGTAAGTCCCCCAGCTCAGGTGCTACACAGCTAAGCAATCAAACCGATTCCTGCTAATCCCATGGTGCTGGGGCTGGTGATGGAACATCAATCGTGATAGTAGTTGGTGGGTGGAAGTAAGGTATCGTTCGGAGCTTGTCCGGAGCAGGCCCTTGGACCTCTAACTTCCGCAGACCCTTGTCACTCTATGATGCCGCGATTAAGATACAAGAAATATACAAAAAGACCACCAAATGGCGTACGATTGCAGCAGTTGACATCCCGCGCTCCAAACCCTCAAGCAGAGAGCAGGCCTTGCATAGGTCATTACTTGACATGTAGCCGCAACGTTTGCATGTCTCTGCAAACCGGCATTGCGGCATCAGTTACATCCGATACCACACGTAGGTGAGGTAGCGTTTATCAGGCATAGGTCAAGTACATACGCTGTGTCTTCTGTGTTGCGCGAACCTCATCCTTCACCTCAAATGCTTCTCCAGAGTGAATAATGTCTATGATCGCGCTGGGCCGCGCCAATTCCCGATCCTTCAGGAATCCCCGTGCGTGGCCGCGGTAAGCGTCCGGGGAGTATATGCACTCGGTAGAGAAGTAATCTAGTTTCTTGAAGTATGCATACCTGCATAGTCGTCAAAATAGAGGAGCTGATCGGGATACGGAAAGGAAAAAGGAGGTTGAGGGGCAGAGACAAGGAAGGCATACATACATGACAATCTCTTTCTCGTAGGCATACTTGAACGGCTTTGACTGTCGTATTGTATCTTCTCCTTGTGTGCAGATTGCCGTGCACCGCCCAAGGCGCGCGATATCTCCTCGCATGACTACAGGCTATCTGTCAGTCGTGGGAAGAAAAACAGAGGGCGCCGTACTGTTCATGAGGACAGTCTCTGCAATGTCGTCCGCATTGTGGCCCGTAACGATGTGATCTACTCCAAGAGAGAGCGCACCGCGGTCCAAGGCCTGCCTTCGGAAGACACCGCAAAACGTGCAGTTATTCTTCTTTCCAATCGTCTAGATGACCCTATCCATTGTCCATCCGTACAGCTCTTCATAGGAAAGGATCTTGAGTGGCATGTCATATTGCTTTTGATTGCGTTTGACAGTCTAGGATCGTGAATAATACGATGTGGTCGAGAGAAAACGGCGCATTCGTACTCACTTCTAGTGAGTCGTCTCGGTAGCCGGTGATACCTTCATTGATTGAGAGGAGAAAGAGACTGAGGTTATACTGGTAACGTTCATTAAGCGTCTTCATGATATATACGAGCACTGTTGAATCTATTTTTCTGGTTGGTGAACGGATATAGCTGTGATAAAGACTTTGAGAGGACCTTTCCCTCCAGACGCACCGATAGCGATGCGGTCTCCGGGCTTGAAGAGCTGAGCGTCGGTGATAGTGTTATGAACCTCTGTTTCGAAGACAGTGAAGAAGCAGTCCTTGCAAATCTGTTGTCCAGTTTTTGGGCGCCTCAGGATTGCTTTCGCATTTTGGCAGAGGGCACAGCTCTTTGGTGCCATGGTCGAGGTTGAGAGTCAGTTGTCATCCGGCTTAGCGGGCTGCCGGCTCTACGCACCACACGATGTATTTTTTTTTTTTTGGAGAGCAATTTATTATAGTCAAATTAACTAATGAATAAGTGCAGTATAGTGGGCGAAGTGATATCGGTCCTATAAAGCTCGCTATGGGCGAGGCAGTGCCTGGCCCAGTTAAAAAGAGGGAAATAAAATGTGTTTCTGCATGCCCCTTGGTGTAGGGGCAGTGTGGGACTCAGACATGAGGAGGGGCCATTCAGGGTTATCCTTCTCCTCTCCAGCTACCCACTAAAAAACCTCTGTGTGATGTGGGGCCCCGGGATGATGGGGCAGTCGCTGTCTAGCTTTACTTTGTTCCATGTGCATTGATGAGGTGGCTGAAGGTCTTATCTCATGTGTGTCTGTATTTGTGCCATGGGATTCGCATTCTCCCCACGTGGCACGTGACACGCTTGATGTGTGGTTGGTGTTGGTTTTTTTTGCTTTGGGGGGAACCTTGGACCGCTACCACCATCAGGTAGCAGTTTTCCCACGGCTTCCTGTCGGGCCAAGGTTGGTTCTACGAACCTGAACATCACGCCCCCAATACCCAATGCATCCAATAGATCCCAGTGTGCACTAGACTGCCCTAAATACCTCATAAAGCAACATGAACAGCCTACCTGTCACCGCCAAGGGCTTGACAGCAACAATAGACTGTAGCTAAGTCTCTACTGTGACTTAGAAGACAGATAGAAGTAGATGGGTTCCCGCTTGCTGCACCAGTATGCAGTAGCCACCCCTTAGAGTAGAGAATAGAAGGGAGGTAAAGTCACTGTATTGACAGGAGACTCAACTTGCCGGTACAGGGTGACTACAGGTAGCTATTTATACTGGTAAGGGGGATCCTAGGATCCTGAGGCTGTGTACAGTGCCAGAACAATAAGACAGAACTGGGAACAATGGGAGTGACAAGAAGGGAACAAAGGCTACGTCTAAAAGGGGATCAATAGGACAATAAGTGTCCTAGGGAGCATGTGATTCTTGAAGAACAATAAGAACCATATGTAGGAGCGTCCACAACGGACGAAAGTGTAGCACATGATATGGTACAGTGCCTCAGGCGCACACACAACAAAACAATACTGCAGACTCTGGGCCGGTTCCCCATCTTACATGAGCGCGAGCAGTTGAATGCTCACCCAAGGCCGGTTACACTACCACCCCACATAAAATGCTAAGTAAACAGCCAAGTGGCCCCATGCAAGGGAAACACCATAAGAACCTGTACATCCTGCCCCCACATCAGCTCCAATCCCCACAAGGGCACAAGACAGCCCCGCCCTGAATGAACCACTAAACCCCCCACCAACCCACAGCACACACTGTAGGGTAGCACAGCATATACAACCCAACCACCAGTGCAGATAGTGACCGAGGACAGTACAAAGGGACCCCCAGATATAGAATACTATCAGTAAGCACCCCCCTCGCACCGACAATACCCGAACAAACCCAAGGTACCCACCAATACTCACACCAAACCCCTGAACGCCCTGCCCCCCTATAAACCACCCAATAAGCTGCGAACCAAGCAAAACTCAGATAGACATGCTAGAACTGACACAACACACTGCACCCAACCACAGTGTCTAAGCACCCCCCCAGATTTAGATATATAACACCCCCACATAGCCAGAGGAAACCACCCCCCCTGTAAGCATGTCTGAAATCTGGGCAGCCAAAAGGAAAAGAGCAAGCCACCTAGAAGGCAAGCAACACCATGCTGATGAAACCTCCCTCTCTACCACCCCTACTGGCAGCAAACTTGCCCAGAGACCCTTAGGCAGCACCTCTAGTCTCCCCCCACCTCAGGACTTCCCCAAACCTGTACCTAGCGCCCATCTGCAGTCCCCACCTCCCTACCCCTCACTTGACCACCCGTCACCATCACCTGCCCCAAGGAGGACTAGGCAAAGACTCACGAACCCAGTGTCCCCCCTAGCTGATGCTGCTGCCCCACCCCCCCTCAGCGTAACCCCCATGGAGAACCAGCAGGCAACCACAGTGACACAAGCTGATGCCCCCAACCAGGAGCAGATAACCTCAGCTCCCCAGAAGTCCCTCTGTGACCTTGTAGTGGCGGCTGAGGAAAACGAGGACTGGCCAGAACCAGGAGGCCCCAACCTGAGAGACCCCCTCGAGAAGTACACCAAGGCTGTCATGCCCCAAGTCCATGAGGCGGGCCCTCTGGCCGCACTGGGTGGAGTTGACCTAGACCTCATTAGTGAGTGGGAAAAGATCCCAGA
>QLOT01000624.1:0-15413 GCA_003313875.1 Russula aff. compacta
CGAGAGCCTCGACCATGGGTAGTGACAAGCCAGGGGGCCAATCCAATCGCCGAATAGTTTTGCCCCTATCTCGATTTCTCAAGTATTTACAAAATACACAACCTTGATGCAAGTAGAGCGGAACATAGATTGGGTTTTGTTTTTTGAAAAGCCTGACTGGGAACCTCTTTTAGTTGGCAAAGAAATATTGGTATTTCGAATACTTACCAGATTACCAGGTTCATCGTTCAGCAGCAGCATGCAACTTTGAACAGGCTGTCGATTAAGCCCAACTTGAAATGTTCGATCGGCAGTTCTTAGAGTCGATTTTGAGGGACACACGCCGGGGGGGATAGGAACACGACGCTAAGGCTTTCCCGTACTTATTTCGTGTAGGGCGCTACCAACGTCGAATGACGTTGACATCAACATCAACAAAAGGACGTCGGGAGAAATCGGTTCGCGTGTTGACGCATCACATATATAAGGCAAAGGTGACTGCCCAGTCAATGAATCATTAGAGTGAGTGATATGAATATGGAGGTGGATAGCGTACACCTGAGATATCAGTAGCAACAGTTTCAAAAAGAGTCAATGTGAAATGAAGGTGAAGGTGCGCAATAGGATCGCAGGGGATCGACCGTAGTCGCGCGTGCTGCACGCACCCCATGGCGAATTTCACCAGTTCTCCCCCCATCCGTCTTCTCGAAGATATTGGAAGGGATAATTGTAGCGAATAGGGTATGATGACCGGTCTCGGTTGAGTTGGCATAACAATAAGCCTAATTGTCTCGCTAGGCGTCATGTGACCAATAATTTCCGTTGCCGAAAACCAAAAAAGCGCCAGAACAGAAACTGCAGACAATAGTAGAACCAAGTTGAAAGTCTACTAACGTTCATTTTGACATCTTATCTTTTGCAATGCGCTCGTTCTTTCCGCATAAGAATTGTCCAGTCTTCCTACATCTCCGTCCTCACCTTGTACATCTTCGTCTTTGACAACCATGGAATTGTTGAACCTCCCATTCCTACACGGATCCCCTGCCTCAAGTACGACCCTTGTCAACGTGCCCACCACCTCTCCTACCATTGGCAAGCGTCCGTCCATCAAGCTCAAGTTCTCGAACAGCGGCTCCGACATTATCAACTCCGTAGTGGCCGATGCCTCCGGCCGATCGCTCTACTCCGTCTCAAGCGATTCGAAGCGCACCGTCGTCGCCTCGTGCCTCAACAACGTCGAGGTGGCCGACGTCGATTGGGACCGAACCAGTCCGCGCATGGTCTTCCGTCGCAGGAAGATGAAGTGTAAGGATTGGTTGCCGCTCGCCGGACCCGAGACTGAGTAAATGCGCTTCCGTTCTTTTATTTGCCTAACCACTGATCCATCTAAACCCCCCCTCCCCCCACCGCCGCCTAGTAACTGTCGGGTACTCACACACGGTGACGCACAGCTCCAATGGACGAATCGGTCTACCTCTGGCTATGTGCGTACATCTCTTCCTTACTGTTCTGTGGATCCCTTTCGTAGTTGGCTGATGATACCTACCTAAACAGCTGATTCCTGTCGGCCGCCCTGGCCTCGCCCTGGCCCGATGGCGCATCAAATCACATACCGACGATCATCTCTACCTGGAGGTATTCCAGGAAGCACTCGTCGAGCACGGCTTACTCGAGGCAATCGTCATTTCCCTCGTGTTGCTCCAATCTGGACGCTCCTTCGGTGACTTTGACTTGCATTCACTCCGGAGTTTCCCCGGTTCGCTTGTATAAAGTGTGCGAATTTTTATCACGACCGCATCATGTTACTGTATGAGTACGTTCGTTCGTTCGTTCGATGATATTTTTTTGTCATTCGATCTTTTGCTACCCCCTCCCCCATTTGTTTTTACCCTACTCTGGCGATGACGAGTGTCCCTCCAACTGGGAGGGTATGTGTCCCACGCGGGCGTGGTGCTTAAATACTACATGCAGTCGAAGCCGTCATTCAAAAGCCTGGAACCCGTCTGACATCTGATATCTCCCATAAGGTGGGACAATGGCCCGGAAAGAAGCAAAGGAATGCTGCGCTCACGGAAGTGGTTCAGTTGGGACGCGAAGCTCTCCTCCGAGTCGAGTCGAGTCGAGTCGTCAGAGTCGCGAATTTCGGTGGACTGGCTAGATTAGGAGTATGTGTATGCCTGCGACAGGTGATCCGGTGATCAGTTCTCTGTCCAGACAATACTGTTGTGTGCGTATACGGCGGGGAAACTTTTCATGGAGCTTATTCTTATTTGCAAGCGGAGCCGGTCACACCTGCCTGCAAACGCCTTCACCACAAACTGAATCCAAGCTAAAAATAAAAAAACCAAGGCATCCAACAAACCACCACCGGCCCACAACAGTCTCGCCGGTGGCCATCTCCATCCTCTCGACAACGAAACGACAACGCACACACGCCCGTTGCACGTCGCCGAGCGGAGCGCGAACAAAAGTCCAAGTTTCTTCTGTTGTCGTCAGCACAGCGATGGTCCGTCATACCCGCCGTACGCGCATCGGGTGGCAACGGTAGTGGTGGTAGCAACAGCGACGCCGTGACAACGACAGCGAAGCTATGGATAAACAGCCCGCGGACGCAGAGGAGGTCGTGCAAGTGAAAGATATCGTATTGCCGATCATTTCCTGTGGGGGTAGCATCGCACATGCGCGTTTGGAGCGTCTTTTTGGATGTTTGGGAGGGGGGTAGCTGAGACGAGACGATTCCAAAGAGCCAGGAATATCCAGGGGGGTCGCGAGGGCGCATTCGGTAGTCACGGTGTGTGACAACAATGTGACGAATGCTGTCACGGGACGGACGTACATGATGAGCACTTCGCCATACCTTTATTCTCTCCTCTAGAGGGGTACGACCAGGTGACAATTACATGTCAACAACAGCGCACCTACGCATACGTACTGCGTGCCGCACTCTCCCACCATCACTCTTCGTTGAGCTCTTCTTCCTCGGCGATTAACTTCTCCACTTCTAGTGCCGCCATGCACCCGCTGCCTGCACTCGTTATTGCCTGGCGATAACGCTTGTCCTGGACGTCCCCCGCAGCAAATACTCCGCGCACAGACGTCTGGGTGGTGCCAGGAACTGTGATTATATAGCCGTCCGCGTCGGTTTGTAGCTGATCGCGAACTAGAGCCGTTGCTGGTTCGTGGCCTGCAAATTGATCAGATGATGATATCACGATACATCTTCAAGTCCGGTACCCACCGATGGCGTAGAATAGCCCCTTTACGGGGAGATCCGACTCTTGCCCAGTAAGAGTGTTCTTGATACGTAGATTATTTAAAAGATCGCCGTCTCCTTGGCATTCAATCGCGAGAGTGTTCCACAAGACGGTCTTTGGTGGCGTCAGAATATGTGGGCTGGGAGTTGGGATTAGACACGCACGATTTTGGCATTACTCAGCAGTCGCTTCGCCATTATCTTTGACGCGCGCAGTTCTCCACGACGCACCAGCACAAAAACATGGCTTCCATACTTTGTAAGATCTATGGAGCCACGCGCGAAAAAGGTTCAGCTAGGCCCGCGGACCCGACGACAATATAGACACACATGTAGCTTCCTCGGCGGCGGAATCTCCGCCACCGATAACGGCTAACGGTTTGTTTCTGAAGATGGGAACGGCTCCGTCACACACGGCACAGGCGCTGATACCGCTCTGCCAATACGTCTGTTCTCCCTTCAGGCCGAGACGCTTTGCGCTCGCGCCAGTAGCGAGGATAACCGTGTCCGCGGTCTCCGGTTCCCCATCTTCTTGAAACTCACGCCAGTATCTGAAGGGCCGACGGGAGAGATCGATCTTGGATACCGTTTCCGTGATTATTCTTGTGCCGAATCGTAGAGATTGAGCGCGAAATTTGTCCATCAGCTCGGGTCCGAGCACTCCGCTTGGAAATCCCGGGAAATTTTCGACGTCAGTGGTGGTGGTCAGTTGTCCTCCGGCTGCGAACCCGTTCGCCATGAACCCTTCGAAGAGGACGGGGCTTAGATTTGCGCGGGCGAGGTAAATTGCTGCGGTATGCCCTGCGGGCCCGGAGCCAATGATCACCTACAATCATGAGTCGCTGAAACTGGGGGCATAGACGAAGAGACGAAGGGAGGTATTAAGAATGACTGTCCCACCCAAATCCCGTTTACGCTTTCCCCTCAAGGCCGCGGAATTGGGTGCCAAGACTGACAGAGGGAACAAAAGGAGGTAGAAAAGGAGTAGAAAACACTCACCACTTTTGAGTGCATCTTGGAACTTTGACCGCCCTTGGGATTCGTTACGCTAGGGTCATTAGTCCCATTTGCTACGACGGGCGCCATATCGTTCGGGGTGGTTGAAGAGCGTGTGTAAAGTTTTGCCGTGAGGATGACCGAGGCTGCACGAGCAAATTCTCTTGAGAGGGGGGAGTGGATGGGGCCGAACAGCTTCAGAGCGAGTGAGAAAAGAGCGATGTGGAGGGCTGTGAACGTTTTTGATGATTGATCATGCACGACCCCCGGCAAATCAAGTCCTCATAGCTGCTCACGTAATCGTCGTCATCCAATTTTGACGGGACGGGACCATCATCGCATCATCTGCAAGACGTCCTTGATCGATCCCAATCGTTCCTCAGTAAATTCAGGGTCCATCTCTACTCGTGAAAAAGCAGACGTCCAGACATGCGAAAGATCCGTTATCATCATCATCATTGACAGAAACTTTGTTACTCCTCAGTTGATACCATGATGGGGCACCCCCCCCCCGGTTTCTTGGATTTACGAGTAACGGCGATGACAAGGAGAGGAGTATGTTGCCCTTCTGTCGGCTATCGTGCGCGATCTTCCGTCGGTTCGGTACGTGATAGACATCGCCCCCGCAGATCGATGAAACTGTGGATCGTCGGAGAATCCTGGAGAACAGAAGCTCCCAGGAATTGTGTCACGGCTATCAAAACAATGTATGAGGGCGATCGTTTGCATGTATGTTTTTTAACCGCCTTCGCGTCTTTGTCGACCTTTCTGACACGGGATCTCAGAGAGCCCATGAACCTCGTTGACGTGATGTCGCCTTTGTTTTTTTTTCCTTTAACGCGTTATTTTCGTCGGTTTCTCAAAACAAACAAAAGCCGTGATGACGGTATACTCCTTGAATTAGTAGGGCAGTCACCATTGGGAAACGCATTCAATAAAAAAAAGTTCGCTTGGTCCGTACGCCGGGGGAAAGAAATTGTTCGTAACAGGTATCAACCGACAAACCGATCGAGGGAACCAATGCTTAGACAGAAGAGGTTGGAAGGGTCGTCTAATTTTTGGCTGAAAAGCAGATGCGATTTAGTTCTAATGTTTTCCAACCGGTTGACCAGCATTCGGACACAAAGTTGAAACGCTCCAACACTTTCTGTTACAGTGCACACAAATAAGTAATGGGCACTGTTCAGACCTCACGGGGGTGACACATCAATCCGACCGTGAGGTCTGACACGCTCACACATATACCACATAATCCATTTAGTGTCGAGACATGTCCAGTCATCCGTGACCCCGCAGCCAGCTTCTTTCATCTTGTGTGCTCAAATGAGCTCAAACGAGTTTCTCGAGAGGGAAAAAGCTTAAATTTACAAGTCACCTACGTCCCATGGAAAGTAGCATTTTCCATTTGGAATCCTTTTAGGAGGAGGGAAAGCAAAACAAAATAACAAAAGTACTGTGGGGTAAGAAACAACGTCACTTGTGGGTTCATGTATCGATCTGCGTGGAGTAAAGAGGCTGAACCGACAACGATGGACTGCTAGGAGAACAAAATTTGGACGGAGTGCGAGCGCGGAGGGGGAGGGAGGAAGAAACGTACTGCGTGCACACGGTTCCAGAACGATTAGTCTATGCCGCGGACAAGCTTCGACAACACCGTAGAGCGTCGCACACTATCCCTCAAGCCCATCGGTGCCAAACTCACACCACCAACACTCACATTCCTCATCGCCCTGGGCATGCGACGCCGGCCTTGACAAGCAGGGATATTTATACGGAGGAAAGGACGGGGCTGGATAGGCATGGATTTGAATCACAATTGAGCCGTCCATGCCATGGCATGGCGTCACGGTGTCCAGGTCGCACGTTACTGGATGTCAAAGAAAAAGAAAAAATCTTGTCCGGCCAAGTGGTGGATGATTGCCCCAATTTCTGGGAGGGCCGGACGTCCTTAAAGTCCTCGACTTGCGTGAGCAGGACCGCAGAGCTCGAGTGGCCAGGGAGGCTTGGCAGGAGCACGCATTACTCCATTAATCAGGAGGAGAAAGAGGGAAGCAATAGGCTGGAGATGTGGCCGCGTGCAGACGTAAATTAGGTATCCCAGGGGACATTGACAATGTCAGGAGTATACTTTAGGGCTCCGTGGAGCGTCACCCCCGACTTTTGAGGGGGTCGTTGCCGTGATGATAACACATCATTGCCAGATTGGATGCAGTCTCCAGGGGGGGAGGGGAAGAAATTTTTGATTATGAGCGGCTTTGTGAAACTGTAGTACACGAACAATTGATGGGATGAGGGGGCCTGATGGGGGGGGGGATCCAAGGACCCAAGTAGCCTGCCAGCGAGACCCCAGGGAGATCAACCGACTCAGAGACGCCACTGGGTGATCCGATCAATCGTTCAATTACCACAGTGCTGAATTGGTTGGAAGTTTCTCAGTCATTTTGATCCAGATCGCGAGACGGAGAGGGAGAGGTGTTGAGGTGTTGACCAGCCTTCTGGGACGTGACCAATGGATGGTTTTTCCCGCATGCGTGTTTGAGGTCGACGTGGCGTGGGACACCAACCCAAACGCCAAAGCCCGGCACTATATATGGGCAATCACCACAAAGTTTCTCTACATGTGGGACAAGCCAATTACGAATTCAACCCATCCAAGTTCCCGTCATAGCGACAAGGGACGTTTTTATACTTCACGTTCTAGAATCTCCGAACAATCACAATCATGGCTCACGCCACGCGTCATGTGAGCCTTGAGCACAATCACCACTACCCTCAACTACCATTTCATCATACAAACCAAATTACGATATTCCGCATCCCAAATGCAAATCCCGGCGATTGGTCCTCACGTTCTAGAATCTCAGGGCTATGAGACGCTGCTCACGCCACGCTTCATTGGAATATTGATCACCGACTCGTACCGACCCCTCAGCTACGCCAGCCTCTTGCCAGGGTGAAAGGGTCCTACATCGTGTCTGAGGAACATTCTATCTGCACCCACGCTCACGGTCAGTCGCGTGTCTTCGACTGAAACGAAGCATAGCGTCCACAACGCCAAGCTGATACCGCGCCCATGCGTCTCGGTGTTCCTCTGCCCTGGCCAGTGTCCGGGATCATCCCATTTACCTTATCAGTAACGGCCGACTCAGAGCTCGGAGGAACGGGTGGAACGGGTTTTGTTTTGTTGCGCCCAACTCCAAGCTGGTCATGGGGCAATCAAAACGCCTCCGGAGCGAACGAACTTTGACAGCTCAGTCTGCAGCTGCTCGGATTACTCCTGCTTTTTTCGTACTGTTCACTGCTCACCACAGATATTCGGCTTGGCTGGACCAGCCATGCCATTTGCGGTTGTTTCACACCCATGTTCTCCCAAATATCCAACAGCGCGAAAGGCACAGAGCTTGTTGGGAGGGTGTCGTGTTTCAGGGCATTATGTCGAATGCAATACATCTGAGCCGAGCCGAGGACTGCCCTATTCCCGGTGGCCTGAAAGCTGTGTTTTGCTTGTTGACGATGTTGATGCATTCTGCGCCTGATGTTATTTTTCGACGTCGTCAGCAAGACCTCAACCTCAGCAGCGGGGATGATCGTGCCGCGCGTTCTTGAAACACTTCGCGCTCCTCAGCTTCCAAGGATTGCGGGTGCAGAGCACACGAGGCAAGAAATGTTAAGTTCCAGGTCGTTGGCTTCGTTGGGCTGGGTGGCTCAATAAAACACCACATTTTTTTGATCGAGGTATGACTAATCTGTCTTGTTCTTGTTCTACATAAAGAGAGTGTATTAGGGAGAGTTGCGGGAAGCGATTGATCCTCTGCCATTTCATATCTTGTTCGTGATGCCAGCGGCAACGACAATCAGTGGAGAATCAGTCAATCAGTCATCTCAATCAAATGCATCAATCAATAGCTATTGGGCGCCCGTCGCAGGCACGTGCGCGAGTTCCGACGGGACGGGCAGGTAACTTTTGTTTTTGTACCTTAGCGTGGCTCGTCCTCCGCCCCCTTCTCGCCTTGCCTCTCTCCCCCACTCAGTTGATACTGTAATAACTTCCTCCGCACCGTCTCCCTCAATCTCTGACACATATCCGCGTTCTCTCTTTTTTGTTTATTTCTCTCTTCCCGTCCCCTCTTTCTTTTTCCTTCTCGCCCCCAATCTCCGTGCGATGTCCACCCTCTGCCCTGCGATCGCCCCATGCGATTCAACGCCAAGCCTCAAGCTAGGCATCCAAGACTCGACTCGTCTTGCATCAATTTTTCAGGACTTTATTCTTTCTTCGACAATCGCAGACATGCATTAAAAACGCTTCCCTCCTTTCTACCCACAAATAACAATCAACTTCCCCTGCATTGTTTTCCGGTGCCACCGTGTACCGCGCGGTGTCTTCCCTTTTCTTTTTCTCTCTTCGCGCGTTCACTTTAATAATATTCTGAGCTTGATTCAAATATGTGGAGGCCGTCTCCATCACCTTCGTTTCACTCTGTCCCACCCTCTGCCCGCCTAAACCGTCCACTCTTGTCGGGCATTCTTGCTCCCACGTCCCTTCACCTCAGTCTACCTTTCTCTTGGATCGGTATTACATTTACTCGTATCGTCTACATTCCTCTCTGGCGTGCGCGAATCACTCTCGGTGAATCGTCATGCCGATGATAAAGGTTGCGCGGTAATATACTGCACAGTACCAGTTAAATTTGTTCGTTCCTCGGATACGGACCCTATCTCGCGTGAGCCCAGAACTAGACAAGCACCCTTGCATAAGCACCCTTACATAATAAGCGTCTATACGAGCTGCGAGCACCAATTTCAATATCCTTGCTCAAGCACGGCCGCCGTTATTGCAGTTCCCAAAATTGTATCAGTAGTGGCAAGTAAGATGTGCGACTGCAGTGGCCTCAGAGCGTTACGTACATATCTTCACAAAATGTGTTGCGCCTCGTGGTATCGGAGATCTGGACCTGGACATTCTTCAGGCAACGTAAAGAACTGCGTGGCGTCGATTGGCCGTCGATACCCCTGGTCTTTGGACAGATCTCATAGAGACTTTACCCTTAACGTTCCCAAGCTTTTGGTTGCGACAGCTGTTTGAAAGACACGTGTCTGTCCCGTTATGCCAAGGAGGTGGTGGAGAGGGGCGCTTACAAAACGGTTCTGCATTGGTTTTTTTTTCCATCCCAGCCAGACTCCAAGTTACGGGCTGTGCTTGCACGATTTGATGTGCTCCTCCCTCCGTCGCCTGATTTGTCATAGTGCACATTGAGCGAACGTTCGCGAACACGGCCTGCTTCCTGTCCCCAGGCAATCACGACCGTGTTGCCGCTATGCTCCTAACTCATAACCCATGATTTGGCTCAGCAGCAGGCAAGGATAGGTGAAGAACCTGAGGGCGGTGCGATCGACCACGAGTTGTTTCAGGTGTCCTGGAGAATTGTGCGCATGTAAACTTAATGAAAGCGGGTGGTGTTGAATTTCTGATTCCGCGTCTGAGAAGGGGCTACAGCAGACGGCCTTCATCGGCGTTATGAAGCATTTCGAAAGGGCCGGAGCGCGTCTTCTGGACGCAGGCGATGGCACTACTTCCATGGCGCAAGTGATGGGGTGGGGGAACGGAGTGCGCGATAAAAAAGACTTTTTGAGTGATCATAACAAAGAAAGTGTTGTAAAATTCATCAGTACGTTGGTGATCATTAGAAAATGAAAGCAGAAGACGGACGAGAGCCAGGGATCGCGAAGGAGGTCGGCAGTCACGACTGCACGCTAAGTAAGCAGCTGCATTTTATATTGTATCTTTACGAACGCAGGTGTTGCCAAGCCTGTGATGGGCTAAAAGTAATTGCTTCGCCCAAGTAGGCCAAGGACAAAGTGCGATGAAGGAGTGAGAGCTGGGGATGGGGTGGGGGGGGGGGAGTTGTCCTTGGTTGCGGTGTTGTAGGTTTTTTCCGCTCGTTCTTGCCGCTCGCTTGTCCATATCACCTCATTGCTTGTCAACGCCTCTTCTTCCGAAAGATAACAACGGACTTACGAAAGCATCGACCAGTTGTTTAGGTGAGTCTTAACGACATATGCAGGCTAGACCAGACTTCAGATAACCCTAGGACGGGGGAGGGGGGTCCTTGGCAGACGATATGTGGCTGCGGTGCACCACCACACCGCATTTGTTCCAACGGATTCTCCAAACACCCCACAAGAGGCGCCGGAAGGACGAGGGTGGGGGTTTCTTCCACAAGTGCACGACCAAATCAGAGTTGACTTGCTTACGCCCACCGATAGAACTTGGACCCGGGATCGAGCCAGGCAAGCACGCTGCCCTCTGATCCCGGGCACAGGATTTTTCTGGGACTTCAAAAAGATGCCGGCGTTTATCTCGGTCATGTGATCTCGTGCCAGTGATTGGGCACCTCCAGTGCTCGTTTAGTTCTCCCTTCCCCGCATCGCACCGCACGCAGTCCCTCCGAGCCTTGCGGCCTATGTAGAGCGCAGAGATATGTTTCGTCTTTCCATTGGCGCCCTATTACCTCCTCGTGGCGGTCTTGGGATGTACAGTGAAAGTGTGATGATGGCTGGCATGTTCCCTTGGCTACTGCTAAGCGCTAACTCCTAACTTGGGACGATAATATGTCACACATGGCACCCTCGCGTTTCCACATTGCGGCCTGTGTTTTTGATACGTTATCCCGGGAGTATTGACTCTGTCGACGCTCCCGATTCTTCCAGGGGCATTTTATGGGCGCTAAATAGTCGAGGACAGCCCCACCCGGCGGGAGCCTTTCAGTTACCTGGATTGGGGCTACCTGCTGGAAACTTTGTCTGACAGAACTGCTCGACAACTTGACCTCTTATTTATTCCTCTCCGTTCGTGTGGACCGCCACCTTCTAGGGAGGACCTTTACGTATTGCTGTCTATGGATGGCATGACACACTCTTTCAGCGTATAAATAATCGCTCACCCCATACTGTTCCCCCCCTGCCCACCCCCTGTCTCTATTCCTACTCTCTTACCTTTCACCTCCTGTTAGAAAATGAGCACGTCTGTCGAGTCTACGTCGGGTAGCCCCTCCCACACTTCATCAATTGTGATGTGGGTGTTGGCAGCCCTTGCAGGTACCCCTCCGCTCCCTCGAGGTGTGGCCTTGGCTGACTCGCATTTGATCGTTGGTGAAGTAGTGTTTTTGTTCGGCGCAGGAACGTATCTTCGTCTCGGATATCGTCGCTGGGCCAGACCAGCGTCGGCAACAGAGGATAGCCTTCCGCGCCACCGCCCATCCCCGCGTGTCGGTCTTGCGGGAAGAATATCCTCTCCTGCCTCGGGAGTGGCCAATCGTCGGGTCGATGTGTGACAAGGGTGACGGAAGTTTCCCTTGGATTCGAAACGGATCAAACAGGTAAGTTCTTGTGAGCTCTTCTCAGATCGACCCGAAATAATCCCCGATCTGCTTGTCTTGGGCTGCATAATTGGTGAAGAATATGCTGCGGGCGTTTTTTGTTTTGATCCCATCATACGATATGAAAGGAAATACCGATTAATTTGTATCTTGGTCGTTTCTGTTTCTATTCCTGTTTCTGGGTTTTTTTTTGGCCTAATATCCCCCCACCTTTGGGTGGATTTCTTGTGGAAATTATGTATTCAATTTTCGAGCTCGCACGGAATAAATTAAGGTCTCCCCAGTTATCAATTGCAAGGGACAGTCACGCGACCATTTTGGGTGGTCGTGGTGAGTTTTGGAGCTCTTTACCTAGAGCGGTGACAGCCAACTCAATCTGATCTCCGAGTTGGAGGCAGTGGAACCTAATCTTGAATGGAAATCATACGAATCACGTTAGCCCACCATGTGCGTGCGGGTCAGTGTCAGTTTGCATGGCAAAAGCCGCGGTATCACAATACTAGACGCCCTACATAACCTGGCAGGGAAGAGGTCCTACGGGGTGGAATCCAATAGTATTCATTTCAGTCAGGAAACAGGCACGCAACTAGTGATTGAGAGTGGTGAGGCGAGCAAGGAGGCTCAGAGTTGCCAATTTTAGGGTTAGGGCTAGGCTATGCCCGTCACCGCCGGGGAACTCGAACTCGTCGCTCTCACTCACTCACTGAAAGCGCAGCTCCATCTCTTCTCTACGGCAAAACGCCGGTTTTCTACCTTTCGTACAATTTATAATCTTATCCAGTATTGAGACCTTCTGATGGCTATCTCTTCTACCACGAGGAAGGTCATACTCGACGGTGGGCAGTTTCCGAGTCATCTCGGGGTACTCCAAAACTTATGTTTTTGTTATCCAGTGACGCTTTTCCTTGCGTCGCAGGTACGTTATCCCACATGAACGTGAAATAAATAGAAAGCCATCCTGATAATCCGTGTAGGCTGCTGCATGGTACGCCTTCCACGTCAGTTAACATTTTCCCATTTCTCGGAGACCTTCCAGTTCAAAGTCATTTCCCAGTGGTTCCTTAGCTCGTATGGGTCAGAAGGGTCAAGAGAGGTCAAGGCAAAGCCGATGGAAGCCCTGAAGAGGCTTGGACATGAGAAACTGAAGTTGGATGAATACGAGAGTGCGTACACATACCCTCGAGCACCTTTATAGTACTATAGAGTTCTGATGTCTCGCTAGAACGCATCGCTTCCGAGGTTATCCATCCAGACGACATCGATGTTACCTTTTCAGGTACGTCCCTGGTAAACGTTCCTGATCGTCGTTTCGCGCTGAGCCTGTCCGACAGACATCGGAGGTCTAGAGGACATCATATCTTCCCTACAAGAATCCGTTATCATCCCCCTTCTATATCCCGCCCTCTTTCGTTCATCCTCGACTTTGTTAGCGGCACCCAAGGGCGTCCTACTCAATGGGCCACCAGGGTGTGGTAAAACAATGCTTGCCAAGGCCCTCGCGAAGGAGTCTGGCGCCACCTTCATCAACATCGCAGCGTCGGTATTAACCAACAAATGGTTCGGTGAATCAAATAAATTGGTTGCCGGGTTGTTCAGCCTAGCAAGAAAGACACAACCAAGCATTATCTTCATCGACGAGATCGATTCGTTCCTTCGTGAGCGGAGCAAGGGCGATCACGAAGCTACTGCAATGATGAAGGCAGAATTCATGACGTATGCTGTTTTCGTGTATTTTCTGCTCGTGGCAAATCTCAAGTTTCATCACAGTCTATGGGATGGCCTTCTTTCAGGCTCAGATCGGATATTGATCTTGGGCGCCACGAACCGAATCCAAGATATCGATCCAGCTTTTCTCAGGCGAATGCCGAGACAATTCCCTCTCTCCTTACCCGATGTCGTGCAACGCGAGAAGATCCTTTCACTGGTAAGCCGACTCGCGGATGCTTCTATCAGACTCGTGCCTCCCCGAGCGCACTCGCGCGCTTCAATTTTACTCCGTGTTTATCGCGTGTAGCTAATATTAGCCTTAGATGCTCAAAGATGTACCACTTGCGCCTAATTTTTCTATGCGGGCTCTGGCCGAGTATGCCAGGCGAAAGTCGGGTTCCGATTTGAAGGAAATGTGTCGAAGTGCCGTGATGTTGCCCGTCCGTGAACTTGTACGCAAGGCGCATGGGGATGTCGCACTTCTCGCGAGCACACAAGAAGACGTACGTTTCCGTTTCCTTTCGGCTAGATTATTCACAGTGACGTGCTTTACTTACAGGGCTATAATCTTCGTCCCCTCACGATCGAGGACTTTATTGATCCAGATGGCGCTTCGACAGTTGTTGACATCGAGATAGACCATGTCGAAAGCGCAGAACCATTGGATTGACAAACTATTTTAGATCATACTGCGGTATATTCGCGCTCAGACCATAATGTGTGTTCCGTGTGTGTTCGTCGCCGATTGGCGTGGGATCTGAGCATCCCCAGTCCCCTGCACCCACCAGGTTACTTAATTTCCAATCCCTGGAATGGCTCCAAATGGAGTGAACTCGCGTCGAGGGGCTGTTCTAGAAGCTCGGTGCCAGCTTGAAATTCCTCTTCCGGCAAGTTACGTATGGGCGCATACCCCACACGCAGAGTCATTTAGAAAAAGAAGAGACTTGACACTACACAACAACATATGCAGTGCCTCTCTGCGGTTGCTAGTGTGTACATGACTCCTGTGTGCGAAAATGATACTTATCACAGAACGACACTGCAACTGAAGTATGGCGCCGCCACATTAGGCTGGAAGCTAGAAGCTTGAGGATGGGGATGTATCACGAGTGCAGTCGACTTGTCCTGTCACATGCATGGCTGGCTATTCAAATACCAGGTCCAGATGCTTCAGCTCCACGTGCACGCACGACCCTGACATTTGCGCAACCTTATGCCCCCCTCGCGACCGAGAGGAAAACACCGCCCTGTTAATGCCTGCCGCAACCCTCAGCGGTCCAATTCGGGGCTCTCCTCTCCTGCGCCGAAAAAAAAAATTTATTGAGGAGCATAACATGTCCACTTGGCTTTTCGAGAACAATCATAATAATTATGGTGATGGATGAAACAAACAGGCCCTTGCAATCGAGATTCTGGTCATTTCTGACTTTGGGCGCCAGGGGCCAACGCCTGTAACTGTGCCATGGGCGCAACAACTTCCAGGGCCAGAGCCAGAGAAAGCGCGCTGCGAGTTTTTGCACACTGGTCACGCCTTTTCTGATATAGTAGTGATGATGATGATGATGATGAGATGGATGCTTGCCGCGCGCGTTTTTTTTTTGTTCCGCAGAAGAAGGCCCCAATGAGAGTTACCTGGTTTAGGTTTGGCCCAGGTCCAGGCACCCCCAAAATGCAATGCGATGTGCTTGATGATGATGATGATGATTGCGAAATGAACAGGCGGAGACAACAAGGGACTGCCGCCGCCGCCCATCTCTGGATCTCCGATCGCGAAAGGCCAAAAAAGCACCCGCCAAAGCCGTCAATCGGGACAAATATCAAAGCAGAGCATCCACTTATTTGATTTACAGTACTTGTACATGGATCTCGACCAACACTGCCTCCCCTACCCTTTTTTGTCCCGAGCGAGGCCGATGTTTTTTTTTTCTCCCCCTATGAGTGATGAGTGATGAGTCATTTTCATTTTCATATTATCGAGCGGGTTGTGTGTGTGGGTTTGTTGTCAGGGTCTGGCTACAGGTAGAAATGGCGACGAGCTACACGTTTCGGATTCACGCACACGCGCAACACAGCTGGCTCGTGTACCGTACCATCGGGAAGTC
>QLOT01000626.1:0-13558 GCA_003313875.1 Russula aff. compacta
CTGGTATTGGTTGCTGTCCTGCTGCTGGAGGACCGCCAGCTGGCTGTCCTCCGCCTGGAGGGCCGCAAGGGCCTCCTGGGCCGGAGCCACCTCCTCCAGGAGGTCCTGTACGTCTAAGGGCCTGCTGAAGTCTTTCAGTAATGCGTCGCGCTCTGTCTGCGCCTTGTCCTCCTGACCCTTCGGATGAGGATGGAATGTGGACCGGGGTTGGGGTCGAGGATGTGAATGCTATGGTTGTCTGGGTTTGGGTCGTCATGGTTGGTTCTTCGGTTATTGGGGATAGCGTGTGGAACACTGGTGTTAGGGGACTATTCCTGATTTCTGGGTCAACGGGTGCTTGTCTGATCTGGGTGTCAATTTCTTGCTCTGGTTTTTCTGGTTCTTCTTCGTCTTCAGAGCCTTGGTTGGAGATATCACTGTCGCCTTCTTGGCTGGTGGAGTTGTACTTGTGTAGCACGTTAAGCTGTTCTGTGGTCTCGTACCACTGGTTTAGTGAATTCCACTGGATTGCTGTCCACCGTCTTTGATATAGGCACACTTGTTTGAGGTTTGGTTCGATCTTCTTGTTACTGTCTTTGCACACTAGTGCGATGGTGTGTCCTCTTCTATTCTTCGGATGTGTGGTGCCTAGGACTGCTACGAGGGTATTGGGTCTAGTTATACCCGCTTCTTCCGGTGCAAGGATAATTGCTCTGTAGGCCTTCTTCTGGCTGCTGCTAGCTGTTTTGAACAAAGTTGAGTCTAATGTCACCGCCAAGGGTTTGGCCGCAACAATAGACCAAGTCGATAGTCGCCTAGTAGTTCTTCAGGTGGTTGAGCTAAGTCTCACAGCGACTTAGACAACTGATAGAGTAGGAGTTACCGCTTGCTGCACTACAATGCAGTAGCCACTCCTCTGAGGGGGAAAAGGGGAAAGGGAAAGGGGAACAGTATGAATTGAGACAGGAGACTCAACTTGCCGTCTTAGGGACGTCAAGGAGTCCTACTTATACTACAGGACAAGTACTAAGAATAACTATGCCAGCGCATTACTCCACTATGACTAGGTACTCTAAGAATAACTACTCCACAGTGAGTCATGATCCGGTACAGTAATAGAACACTCCACAATGACTCTTATATTGTACAATAATAGCACAGCTCCACAGTGACTCACCACTCCACAATGACTCTTCGATCTCCACGCATGGCCGGTTCCAGAACTTACAGGAGCGCGGTGCACAGCACCACTCCAGGCCGGTTGCAGATGTTGTTCATGGATGGGGGTGCAGTGGAAGAGTTGTAGACTGGTCGGCTTGCTTGTCCCCCTTGGTAGTTTCCAGTTTTGGTGAAGAAGGGTTGTCTGATAGGATTGTTGAGCCGCTGATAGGTGTTGCCTCCTCCTTGGTATCCTTGATGCTTTAGTATTCCTTTGATTAGGGACCTTCCTTGTGCTAGGTGTTTGACTCATTCTTTGAGGGATTGATAGTCAGTGGGGAAAGGGGGTTTGAGGGTGTCCCACAGGATAGACTCTGGTAGTCCTTTGAGGAACATATTGAATGTTTCCTGATTGCCTTGGGTGTAGTCGGCTTTTCAGGCCAGCCCTTCAAATTCGGCTACATAGGCATCATAATCATTGTTCCTCATCTTGCAGTTTTCGAGCTTGACCCTGGCACTTTGAGGGGCTTGAGTGTCCTGGAATTGCTCTCTAAATTCCACTAGGAATTGGTCCCATAGCGCATTAATGTTATCTGCCACCGGGTCGAGTGCATCAAGCCAGGCTCCCATGTCTCTAACCCATTGGGCTGGTTCTTCGCCTTTGATGAGAGTGAGGGTGAATGCAACTTTCTTGTAGGGAGAATTATATCCAGCCACATCGGAATTGAGGCATAGATATCCCTTGACTTCTTCAATGAAGTCATCTGCCTGGGAGCGATCACCATAGAATATTTGAGGCAATCCTCCCATAGCCTTGACCTCTGCCATGACTGGTATTGGTTGTTGTCCTGCTGCTGGAGGACTGCCGGCTGGCTATCCTCTTCCTGGTGGTCCACCAGGGCCTCCTGGGCCAGAACCACCTCCTTCAGGGTGTCCTGTATGCCTGAGGGCCTGCTGGAGTCTTTCAGTGATGCGTTGCGCTCTGTCTGCACCTTGTCCTCCTGATCCTCCGAATGAGGATGGGATATGGACTGAGATTGGGGTTGAGGATGTAAATGCTGCTGTTGTCTGGGTCTGGGTTGTCATGGTTGGTTCTTTGGTTATTGGGGACAGTGTATGAAATAGTGGTGTTAGGGGGCTGTTCTTGACTTCTGGGTCAATGGGTGCTTGTCTGATCTGAGTGTCGATTTCCTGCTCTGGTTCCTCTGGTTCGTCTTCATCTTCAGAGCCTTGGTTGGAAATGTTGCTGTTGCCTTCTTGGCTAGTAGAGTTGTACTTGTGCAATGTGTTGAGTTGTTCTGTGGTTTCGTACCACTGGTTCGATGAGTCCCACTGGACTGCAGTCCACCGTCCTTGATATAGGCACACTTGTCTGAGGCTTGGTTTGATCTTCTTGTTTCTGTCTTTGCACACTAGTGCGATAGTGTGTCCCCTTCTATTCTTCAGATGTGTGGTGCTTAGGACTGCTACGAGGGTATTGGGTCTTGTTATACCCACTTCTTCCGATGCAAGGATAGTTGCTCTGTAGGCTTTCTTCTGGCTGCTGCTAGCCATTTTGAACAAAGTTGAGTCTAATGTCACCGCCAAGGGTTTGGCTGCAACAATAGACCAAGTCGATAGTTGTCTAGTAGTTCGCTTGCTGCGCTGCAACACAGTAGCCACTCCTTGGATGCTTTGGGGAAAGGGGAAAGGGGAACGATATGAATTGAGACAGGAGACTCAACTTGCTGTCTTAGGGATGTCAAGGAGCCTTACTTATACCACAAGACAAGTACTAAGAATAACTACTCCACAGTGAGTCATGATCTGGTACAGTAATAGAACACTCCACAATGACTCTTATATTGTACAATAATAGCACGGCTCCACAGTGACTCACCACTCCACAATGACTCGTTGACTTCCACATATGGCTGGTTCCAGAACTTACAGGAGCATGGTGCACAGCACCACTCCAGGCCGGTTGCAGAGGCACTGGCGGGTGCCTTGGTGCAGATTGTTTACTGGGTAAACAAGGAGTTGGTGTGCGGAACCAGGAACTGAAGGGCAGGTCTGGATCCTCATTGAATGGGTCATCTTGAAGGTGACTTAGTTGTGCAGGTGGTGTGGGAAGTGATGGTTCACACACACGAGTAATTTGTGGAGGACAAGCAGTCTTACACTTAGGGAATAACATCTCATCAAACAGTGCTTGCACAGCTGTAAAGATGACATTCTTACTTGAGTGCATAAAGCGATGGCCTTTGATGCCTTCAGCTGGTCCCAAATATACCATTAGCTCCGACTTGGGGCTAAGTTTATTGGTGCACATCTCTTGGGGAAGGTGTACATATGCACCACATCCAAAGACTTTCAAGTGAGAGACATCAGGTTGTTCTCCATTAATCAACTCATAGGGAGTCTTCCATGAGTGACATCTAAGGGGTGTTCTATTATAGACGTGGAGAGCATATTCCACTGAGAATTCCCACCAGGAGTCAGGTATGCATGCCGTATGGCGCAATGCCTCTCCTTTGTCCATTATAGTGTGCATAAAGCACTCTGTGCGTCCCTTTTGTTGGGGGATATGCGGTACACTTTGCAGTATCTTGATGCCATTGTCCTTTAGTGTGCATATAAATGCTTCACTTTTGTACTCACCTCCTGCATCAGACATCCACTGGTTAGGTGTTGTACTGTATTGGTTTTTAACCAACGCTAGGAATTGTTTTAAGGCGTCAATTGCAGCTCCCTTAGAGCACAAAAGTACAATCCATGCAAATGACCTATAGTCATCCAGAAAAGTGATAAAATATCTATACTTGTGATATGAAATCACAGAAAAGCTCTTAAGATCCGAATGGACCTTTTCGAAGGGCTTGGTTGCACATGTTTCACTTAAGGGATGAGAAGCAGTGGGCATCTTCCCTTTAGCGCAACCAGGACAGATATGGTCATCAGTGGACAGGATTTTTATCTCAGGGAATCCCTTAGTGTTATCCTTTGCATGCCTCAGGACTTCCTTTGAGGGGTGTCCAAAGCATTGATGCATAAGGTTATAGTCCTCCATTGGGAGGACTGAATAGATCTGCTTAGTATTGGTGAGTTTACACTTCAGCCAATAGATCGTATCTCCAGGTGCACGAGGTACAGCCTGCACTAGTGGTAGGCATTTGCCTTTCACCGACAAGGAGATGGATGCAGCATTCCCATAAACGCGCAATCCTTGTTTAAGGAAACTTCCAAGGGATAGCAGCCAGTGGGTCAGATTTGGTATATGCATGACCAGATTTAGGCACATGATAAGCTGATAAGCTTTCCCATTGGAAATTACTTTGTGATCTATGATGACAGTGCCTTGTCCAATGATCCAAATCGGGCGGCCAGCTGTCGTTACTCCTTCCGGTTTAGGAAGTTTCTCATAGTCACTAAAATCGCTTAAAGCAAAACTGAAATGAGATGATGCCCCTGAATCTAAGATCCAGATAGGCTTTCCATTTGCACATTTTACACACTCTTTACATTCCCCATTGGTACAGCGGCACAAATATTCCTGCGCTATGTCCAAATTAGAATCTGTCATCCAGCTGCATGTTACTGCGCGATAGGAGTCAGGTCCGAGGGTTGTGAGAGAGTGTGGTGGTACGTACTCTCCAAAAAGATCATCTCTGTCATTTAAGCCAAAGTCTGGAGTGTAATCAACTTTGTGCTCAGCTATGGCGGGTATGACGTCTGGTCTGGCAGCAAGTTGTTCTGTGATCTCATCGGACAGGCTGAGAGATACAGCATGCTCTGGAGTTGGTGCACGACTTCTGCACTGGGGAGCAGCAAGTGTCGCTTCGTAGTGAGGGGATGCTGGGCCTAGCGCATCTTTCTTGCTGTTGACTTTCTGTTTGACTGAAGCAAACTTAGTCCACATGGCAGCAATCTCCACCTGTTCCTTATCTGCCTCAGTCTGCAGTTCCTTGATTTGGAGCTGAGACTGCACCGTCTGCATGTGACCTGCAACTCTTCTTACTGCAGCATCAAGTTTATCCTTCTTGGGGTGAGGAACATGCCCAAACTCATCCTCAGTTGCCAAGATAGGCGCCTCAGCCTGCTGTACTCTGTAAGGAGTGCAGCGTTGGCTGGATGATTCTGCTTGCTGCATAGCAGCAGTGAATGAAGGGTAAAATGACTGCTGTGGTGAGGGAGGTGAGAGGTCTTTCTCAACAGTGATACGCTGGAGAAGTGTTGGTTCACCGTTACAGGAACCAATATCTGCAATGGTCAAATAGGTAGAAGGGGGGTGAGAAGCTTGGCTTGCAAGATGGGTATGCGGCTGCTGCCCACCACGTTTGCCGTGCTTGCGCTTCTTAGAAGGACCTTG
The DNA here is from genome assembly GCA_003313875.1 of Russula aff. compacta. Lineage (NCBI taxonomy): Eukaryota > Fungi > Basidiomycota > Agaricomycetes > Russulales > Russulaceae > Russula > Russula aff. compacta. The sequence goes on from QLOT01000626.1 coordinate 5,486, forward strand.
TCCCTGTTGGGACTGGGGGAAGCCATCACCTTGGCCAGGCGCCTTGCCTTTACCCTTTTGGTCTTTATAAGAGGGGTTAGACCCTTTATTCTTAATGGAGGAAAGTTTGTTTGCGCCAAGATTGGCACGGTGTGTACCTTTCTGACTGGTAGCAGCAATCCTTTGGGTCTCCCAGTGCGCTATAATATAACCAGTGATCTCATCCATTTTTATTGCAGAGAGAGTTGGTTTATTCATCACAATGGCAGTTAAACTAGTCTGCCATGACTGTGGGAGATGATCTAAAAGGATCTTCACTTGGAGGGGTTCCAGGATTGTGGTGCCTTGCTGCTTTAGCTGGTCATACAGCCCGTGCAAGGTTTGAATCTGCGGCATGGGGTGTAGAGCTGGATTTAGCTGAAAGCGCATCGCCTTTTGGAAAACTCCATAAGTGGTAATGGGGCGGATAGCACTAAGGGAATCCTGAAGGTGTTCCCAGGCTTCTACTCCATTTAGTGTGCTTATCTCATCCTGTAGTATAGGAGAGACTGTCAGAACTAGAGTGCCATGTAGGGCATCTCTGGCTTTTAGGAAACTCAATCTTTCAGCGGAAAATGCCAGGTTTGTGGTTCCATCAGCAAATTGCTGAATTGCATAAACCCAGATGCCAGACATGAGGCCCCAAAGACCCTGAGTGGATAGGTACACCTTGATTTGACGTTCCCATTCCTGGTAATTGGTGCCATCAAGAATTGGGATCTTGCCAAGGCTTGATTTGTCAGTGGACATATTGTATGCACAAATTTCTGTGTGAGCCGTCAGCGATCAGATCAGCTGACGTAGCCACAACCAGAAAGAGGAGAATGCAGCATTCAGGGGTTCACACCATGGGGACTCAGCATATAAGCTGTGTCTGTGGACATGCAGCCACTTTCTGGGTGCATGGCCTTGACATGTAGCCATAGCTGTGGGTATCCATACAATTCTAGAAACGATCACTCAAAAGCCACTTTCTAGAAGATCAGAACCTCAATGGTCTGACCAGGATAAACCCAAGGAACGTTGTCCTAGGATAGCTTCAATGTGCTTGGGGGCTTATGCCTTAGTGGTGGTGCTCCCACACCTTATCCAGTGTGTCTGGTGAACAAGTTAACCCCAATGACATCGCTGGCAGCATTGCATGCTTTCCTAAAGTCTGTGGACAGCAGCCTAAAGGCATGTATAGTCCAGTGACTGTTCCTCACAATGAGCAGCCATACAGGTGCATTATTGTGTGGCTACCAGGGCCCATAACCTGATGTGCAGGTAGAACTGTGCCACAATCATGGCTATGCTCACCTGTGGTGATAGACTCTTAGGCACTAGCTACGTAGGAGATCTGCAGTAGAACTCGCTGAGGATTGCTGCTATCTAGGGGGGGTATATATACACAAGAGATAGTGATGTGACCATCACCATGTAACATAGTACCGCTACTAATAGGATCTGATAAGTACTATTGTCCTAGTCATAAGTAGTGAGTCATATGTGACATCAGGAAAAGTGTCGCTACTTTGTCTTTTTGAAAATGTCTTTTTTGGTCCTTTTCATACTATGTCTTTTCAAATCTTACTTTCTTTGTACTTTTAGTACCTTATCTTTTATTATATGACTTCAACTTTTACCCCATACTATATTGACTTTTTTTAGGCATGACATTACTTTTTTGATCGTTGAATGACTTTTTTAGGCATGAAGGTACTTTTTTGATTGTCGAATGACTTTTTTAGGCATAAAATGACTTTTATGATTATCGAATGACTTTCTAATGACTTTAGAAATGTATAACAACTTTTTAATGACTTTCCCGAAGATAATAAGTGGCAAACAATTAAGCCTGGCTTTGCGTCTATCGTTTGTGAGTGTCAATTCATTAGTTTTCGATGGCATTTCTACTACTGACATTCATTGTTAAATTATGGTGCGAATATCAAACTGCTCGTCCGTGAACGATTCATGGCTGGTACTATGGGCTGTGAGCAAGGCCACGTGCACTTCAAGTTTTGTTGCACCTGAGAAATGTCAGCGATATGAGCACTCGCCACTCTGAGTCTTTCATGTCACACTCATTGCTCACTGCTCACCACATACCCAACAAAGTGAGTAGACTGGCACCCATTTTCTCAGCAGTATACTGACCTACAAGTTGAAAGCTAATGGCATTCTCCTTAATTGAATCCGTGCGCACGCTCCTCAGGTGGCTGAGGAGCACAAATATCAACACAGGCTTATGGCTGGTGAGTCTTCCCTTCCTTTTTGTGCGTTTGTTTCTTATTTTCCTGGGGGCAATAGGCCGCCATTTTAAGGGCCATAATCCCTGTGAATGGCAGCACAACTGTTGAAAGGGCTTAGATCAATGAGAGGGGAAATCCCACATCTTTTTGGCTGACCACCTGGGTGGGTCAGCCACCTCCTGGAGCTGGAGGGCCAGCAGGAAACGGAGGCGAAAACCAAGCCTAAGATGGTCATGTAGTAGTTAGATCATCTAAGTGGTAATCCTTACTGAATGTCACTCACCTTTCATGGGTCACCCACTGGTGCTTGTTTCATTCCCGGTGCAAATCAGGCATTAACCCAGATGCCAAGACAGACATAAGCGCAGGAGGATATGGATAAGGTGTTCTGAAGAATCGTCTGAGGGGCTCCCGCCACACTACTGCCTATTGGCAACTATCATCACGAAATCTCATGCGCATGATAATCTATATACTTGTTAACATAAAAATGTTGAAAAGTGTCTAGAGAATGATTGTGAGTTAATGTTCTAGGAATTAGGTGATGCCCTGCAGCACCAATTAGATGTGCCCCACGCAAGATCGTATAAATATGAACAAGAGAAGCAAGGCACTGACCTCGTGCATCATAATCCGGTGTCGCAGACCAGAGTCTGGTGTCTTCACATGGCGAGTCTCCATATGTAGAAAACCATTCGACTAGAGCACAGGGATAGTAGCCAGCAGCCTCAAGTCCTTTCTTGATGACAAAAGAAAGGAACATTTTGATGTGAGCGACATACAAGCTGGAAAAACCGTCCAACTCTGGGTCATGGTCAATAAACACACAGTCATGCCTACTAGCACCATTTTGCCATGAAGGTATAGCCCTAATCCACTTGCAATGCATCCCTCCAATGCCCGAGAGGTCACTTGGAGCGAAATATGTAGCTGAAGCAGAGTTGAAAACCTTGACCTCCAGAGACGAAGAGACCTTAGGGCAAGTCTCAAGGGGAGTATCCATACCGCATAAGTAGGCACTAGGGTTGAGTTGATCATAAAGGAATCATCAAATATACTCTGGGAGTCTTGGTTCAGCAACGTAGCGAGTGAGCAACCACAAAGTTTTTGGATACTGCTTGGCTACCAGAAATCCAGTCATAAATGACATATTGCATAAGACTCGGAATTAAATGATGCTCACCTGGGTGTGTGGCCAGCATAACATTCCCAAGTGCAGTCTTCCCTGGGGGGTCAACAGTCTTATTATCATCCACGTTTGGGGCCAGCAGTGGGGGCAGTGGAAGCGGATCTTGCAAAATAAATGATTGGTCCAGCATTCCCCTAGATTTAAAATCCACATATGCAGCCGCTACTTTGTCGAGACATTGGTTGGCGACTAACATTTGTCCTAGTGGCCGATTGCAGTTGGAGCGGCGCCAGGGTTCCTTTATGGCTCGGATGTGCTTCAACTCAGTGATAGTGTAACCGGCCTGGGGTAAGCATTCAACTGCTTGCGCTCCTGTAAGTTGTGGAACCGGCCAGGAGTCTAGTTTAGACCGTTTGTTCTTGTGTGCGCCTGAGGCACTGTACTATATTTTTGGACTGCACCCCATTCCCGTGTGACCCTTATTGTTCTTTTAGGATCACATGCCTCCTTGGGTCCCTATGACCCACTGTCAACTCCTTTAGACGCAGTCCTTGTTCTCTTCTTGGCATTTCCCTTGTTCCCGGTTTGCGTCCTAGTTTCTCTTTACCATACTGAGTACTGTTACCTCTCTTGGATCCTAGGATCCTCTCCTCTATAAGTAGAGACTCTTAGCTACCTTGTACTGGCAAGTTGAGTCTCCTGTCAATCACAGTGACTTACTCTTCATCTTCCATTCTGCTCAAGAGGGTGGCTACAGTGTTGCAGCACTGCAAGCGGGAACCCAACTGCTTCTATTAGTCTTCTAAGACACTACAGAGTCTTAGCTATAGTCTTTTGTTGCTGTCAAACCCTTGGCAGTGACAGATAGAGGAGCAGATCCCATTTGGCACGCCAAACAAACAGATAAGAGAGGAATAGTGTACAAGGGAATGCTGCTGCAGTAAAGAAAAGTCCTCCCAGATGCCGACTTCGATGAATATTTCACGTTCCCAGTGAAAGCGCTCGACCACAGCATTGATTGAGTTCAGGGTCGTCTTGTCAATTTGAGAGCACCTGACAAGATAGCAAAATTCTGTGAATGAGCTCACAGCGTGGACAATTTTTGGTGGTACATGGCCCGCGATGGCCAGTAAAAAAACCTGGATAATGGGTTAATACCACCTAGAAATTGGGCCCAGACCGATACACACCTTCATTAACGCCTTCAAGTTGTTGCTGGTCCACTGTTTGAACCCACGACCCTCTGGAAATCGCCGCAATCCTGTAAATGAAGGAACCATAGCAATGCTAATCACCCAGTTAGGAAGTCCTTTGTGAAGGTGACACACCTTGGACTTACCGTCGATCTATGTCGGTGAGAATCTCATTTGCAGGGGTTGTGCCATGCTCTGCAGCCATGTAGTTCATGACCCAGGTGACCAAATGGTCTTTGATTGTACCCTTAATTATCTGGTGCAATAGATCGGGTGCCAACAGTTCATGGATGTCAGCCCTCGGAAAATAGGTTGTGAACAGCTGGTTGCAAATGTTGATAAGAGGATAACATCCAATTCAAGAAAACCTTACGATAACATCACCAATTACCCCATATCCGTTCCATAGGCTCTTAATATTGTCTGAATATGCTTTCCACAGTGCATTAGTATGAGCATGGCTCCATGGTATAGATGATGGATCATTGTCCAAATCGGTGTTGCTTGATGTACATCTAGAGGCAGAGAATGATCAGACAGCACAGATAATAAGCTTAAAAGACTCACTTGGGACACCAGCCCGAAACAATGCAGGCAAGGAGTGCTTGCTCAGGATAGTCTGCAATATATGGACTGATTCCATATATAACTCACCTGAGATGACCATCTCTGCATTGCATCACTCGAGGTTTGGTCATAAAGGGCTTCAGGTGTAATAAAATATGGGTTAAAGACATGTGGAACAGCTGACGTCAAAACCTGCGGAACTTGGGGCTATCTTGATTCTGTTTATTGGCTGTTTTGATTTCAGTGATCCCATATTTTGAACAAACCATATATACCTTTTAGAATAGCAAGAAACCCTATTACTGCCAAGGCATTGTGGTGCGCTCACCAGACATGATTTTGAACATTCCCAATTCCAGCGTAGAGTGGGTAGTATTTTTTCTGACCCATAGCAACAGAAACAGTTGTCTTGTCACTACCAAGGATCATGGGTACAAACATTGCACCATGAGTTTCTGGATCTTCCGCGATTATATCCTATAATGCCACTGTTAGAGTTTCCAAATGAAATCTCAACAAAAAATGTTGTACTGCTTGCTCCCATGCCCAATCACCCGACATAAGATCACAGAACTGCCGTGTCCCCATTTGGCTAAATACTTGCTTCAGTGCATAATCCATCTCATTTCCGAAATCGCGATTGCCTATCTGGAATTCCATCACTAAAAGCAGGTCACGGTACCACACTTCATACGGCATGGACATCCAATTCGGGGGGTTATCAGGAATTTCACCATCGTATGTAATAGCAAATGCCTGCCAGGCAACATCTCCGACCTCAGTTGAATCAATGATATTATACAAATCCTGCAAATTGGTGTATGGCGGACTCAGGTCATCATCATCGTATAGAGCCTTCTGATGGGCAGCCCAAATCTCCGTTAACTCATTGATATTAGCACCTGCCATCTGCACCTTGTGATACATCAAGTAAGCAAGTCTGAAACCAGCCTGTGAGTCATAAGGCTCATAGTCATCTTGTCGGTGCTCAGGAAAAGGCAGAGGTGGCGCACCTGGTGGTAAATCGTAGCCATCCTTGTCACATGGCTGACCTAGAGATAAATAAGAATCATTTTGAAAAGAAAAGTTGCATAAACAGCTCACCATCAAGGTATGGATGAACATGGATATTCAGTCTCCCTTTCTGTGTCCATCGGATGCGCCGGGGTGAGTCATAAGTTGGCATATGATTATGAGGTGCCGGAGTATGTGGCGGATGGAAAAAACTAGGAGTGCATGGTGGGAAATAAACATCCTGGTCTGGAGAAAAAGGACCAGGAACATGGCTTGGGCTCCGAAGGGGTGGGGTAGAAGATGGTGGGCTACAGGTGTTTGCAGAGTTCTTCAGGCAGGTGAACCTGTGTCAAGTAAGCCCTCCTGGGGTCTTATAAAACTGAGAACAAAAGCCGCAATGATAGCCACGAGGACGAAAGCACCTTCTGCTGTCTTTTAAGGAAATTTCCTTCATCTTCTTGTAGCATCTTCTTTCCAATCAAGGCAAACAATTCAGACTCTGACCAATGCGTGTTTTGTCAACATGCGTGTTTTGTCAACATGCCTCTACTTCAAGTCGCTCACTTTTATCGATCTTATTGAGGTGGTCCTCCCTCCCTGGGCCTTGCTTGACCAGGCACTCCTGCGCGAGTGTGAGTCGCATCGCTTTCTGCAGCTCATCTTCCGACAACCCCTCGATCTCACTCACGTCCAGCAAAGCGTCTTTGCCTCCTGCCTTGCTCTACATGTTTTGTGTGGTGGAAACATACCTTGGTCCCACGTTCCTCCCCAAGCACTGGCATGGATACGCTAACAACACCACTGACCTCATACCCATGCTTGGAGCCCATATAAGGCCACGCACGCTCATCTGCTTCTCTGTGAGCACTCAATATAGTTGCCGGCTGGCAACTTCATCTCATGCTGGGGCAACAGACGTCTTTCGCATTTCGAGAAAATCGGGTGTCTCGAGGCCAGTGGCATGTCATACCTGAAGGCGTTTGAAGGCCATTGGTGGGAGCAGCTTCCATAGGTTCCTCTTCCTCTTCATCCTCCTCATCGGAATCCTCCTCTTCCTCATCTGCAATTGGAGTAGGCCTTTGTTCTTAGCTGTTGCACAGCCTGTATGCACCCACCTTTACTCCCTCTTTTGGCTTACCTTCATCTATTATGACTCCCTTCCCTTACCACTGCTTCATGCAACGCGTGTTCGATTCCATTTCCCTTGCCCTCTTCCCATAAGACTCTTGTAGGCTTGAACTAAAGGTATGGCTGTTTTCCTTACTGCTAGTACAGAGTCCCTTGGGCGCACTCGGCGCCACATTTGCTTATCCTTTCTCTCGGCTTCCCCTTGGACAATAATGCATATCTTGCGTGCTGTTCCCTCGCACAGGGAGCTACTACATATGTTTCTCTGGCAATTACTTAGAAGTAGTGCTAGCTCACAAGGGTGACTATTGAAAAATGATACTAGCGGGCAACCAGATTATGTGCGTGTGATAAGTGTACTGCCAGTGTACAGTATGACAGAATGCGATGAGTCATTCAGCAAACTGTATAGTGTTCAACTTTCAACTTTGAAGCCCGCCATTCATTGACATAAAAAACTTATGCTTTCCAGTTCTCTCCCACCGCACGCCCCAACTCACCCGAACCTCTGCTATGATAACCAGAGCTACCAATGCAAACAAGCATCCAGGAAAGGTGGTAATTAACAGTGGCAAGGTCCGTCGTTCAAAGGAGGTAGTCCAGGCAGAGTGCACCTCCAGAGCCGTGGAAAAAAAAAAAATTGCAGATGCGGAGAAAGAAGGTATCGAAGAAGTTGCCAGGATTGAAAATGAGGCAAGGAAGAAAAAGGGCCTCAGGCCTGATTGGAACAAGGTCACCATTCCAAGGGCAACGAGAGCACGGAAGCCAAGAGCCCACAACTCCCATCGAT
>QLOT01000628.1:0-10106 GCA_003313875.1 Russula aff. compacta
CGAGTGGTGTCGAGGGTACGCACATGGATAGGAACAGTGACAGCATCGCTAGTGAACTTTACGTTGCGCTCGACGCTGACCGAGTTCTTTTCCGGCCAGTAAATTCTGTGGGCGTGTGTGCTATCAGCATCATACCCCACCCATCGCCCTAGCGTCCCCCGGGCATCTAACTTCGAACCTGCATCATTATGCACCCATACATGCTGCCCCCACTCTGGCACGCCAGCCAAGTTTGGCTTGAACTTGTGGAGGCGTTCAAATGGCGTGACTGTGCCGAGTGCACGAGTCGACGTGTGGTTCTTCATCCAGACTGCAAACAGCAATGCTTCGGCCCAGAGAGCTTTCGGGAGGTCGGCTTGGTGGAGCAGCGCACGCACGCGCTCAACAAGTCGACGGTTGAGTGCCTCAGCCACACCATTGTGCTGTGGCGTGTCATGGGTCGTGAGTCGACGTTCAGTGCCCTCTCCCTGAAGAAAAGCAGTGAAGTCGTTGCTGGTGTACTCCCCACCTCTATCAGAGCGTAGGCGTTTGATTCGGGTGCCATGCTGAGTGAAGACCCATGCTGCATAAGCCTTGTATGCGTCTAGTGTCTGGTCCTTTGTGCGCAGGACTTTAACACTAGTGTAACGGGTGTGGTCGTCAGTGAAGGTGACGTAGTACTTGCGCCCTCCAAGACTGCCAAGGGGCGAGGGTCCCCACACGTCACTATGCACTTCGTCGCCGAACGCATCAGCAAGAGGGGCCTCCCGCTCCTTCTGGATGGCTTTGCGCGTGGTTTTGGCGTGCTCGCACGAGTCGCACACGATGGCAGACCCGTCGTCGATAAGTTGCACACCCTCAATGGCACCGCTCCTGACGAGCGTACGAATGCTGGTGACTGCAATGTGTGCCATGCGCCGGTGCAACGTCAATAGACTGACGCGCTCAACGGCCACTGAGGCAGCATATGCGCGCTCGACTTTGTAGAGTCCATTTGAACTGGCTGGGATAATGCCAATGACGATGCCTCGCTTGTTCTTGATCTTACAGGAGTCCCCTTCAAAGGAAACTGTGTACCCTGCCCTAGTGATCCGACTGATTGACACTATGGTCACCCCCATGTCTGGGGCGTGCAAAGCATCGCGAAGTAAAACTGTGGTGGTTGACTGACCATTTGGGACTTCAATCTGCAAGTCCCCGGTTCCAATGGCATAGAAAGTCCGCTTGTCGGCGGCAGTAATGGCGCGCGGCGGAATGGAATGATAAGAAGTGAAGCGCTCCCTGAATGGAGACATGTGCCTAGATGCCCCAGAGTCATAAAGTTCCGCAGCCCTATAGTGCTGCGACCCCCGTGCTGGGAAGTTCCCTGCTGTGGCTACGATGACTTGATGGTCTGCGTCGACTTGGTTCTCCAATACTTCAATGGCCGCCCAGGCCTCGAGCTCTTTCTCCTCAGAAGTGGAGGCTGCGCTTGCATTTGCGCGGCTGTTCTTCTTCGGCCCTTGGCCCTCCTTTCCTCCGCCCTTAGCCCAGCAGTCGGCCTTAAGGTGGCCACGCTTATGACAATTGTGGCATTCTAAATCCTTTTTCGGTTTCTTTTTGGTGCCATCCGCGGAGAAGGCTTCATCTTTATTGTCTTTCTTGCCGCTTTTGAGCTGTCGCAGCTCAAACTCGTCTAGAATGTATGCTTGGAAAGCATCTGGTGTGATCTTTGATTTGGTAAGGTGCGCACTCGCATTAACGGACGAGCGTGCATTGTCGTAGGAGGATGGGAGTGAGGACATCAAGACGTCAGCATAATCCTCATCATCTATGTCTTTTCCCATTGCGGCCAACTGCTCACGGAGCTGGGAAAGTTCCTCGAAGTGGGCGCGAATACTCTCGGTATCGCCGCAGCGCTTGTTTCTGAATCGGCGGATCATATCGGCCAAGAGCATTCTGGTGCGCTCTTCATACATTCGCTTTAGGGCTGCCCAGACGTCTTTGGCAGAAGTGTGCCCCTTGACGCGGTTGAAGGCGATGTCAGGGATGGTAGCGCCGATGATTTGTTTCACCATGCCCTCCTCTTTCTGCCAGCGCTGGTCCGGAGTCAGGCCGCCAATAGTGCCAGCAGTGGTATAAGCAGTGGGAGTGGTGTCGTGCTGAAGATGGTCGGATAAGGTGTTTGTGTCTAATACCCAGAGAAGACGGTCGCGGTAGATTACCCAGTTACTGCCGTCAGCAGCTAACTTGGGGATAGTGTGCTTTGACCCTTGGTCGTCGACTTGCATAATGTATGTGTAGTGTAGTGTAGTGTGGAACGCATTGCCTAGAGCCGAGGGCCAGGGCCCATAACCTAGAACGAGGGTCGAGTGGTAGGAGTAGCACGCAACGGCGCTCTAGGCAACGAGTGAGTGGGATTGCAAGCAAGCGACCCAAGAAACAAGCCAAGTGAGTTCAAAGAGGGCGGGCGCGCGTTGTCAACTGTACACAAGGCGACAGTTATGTGCTGCGCCCATAAGTACAGGTCTTGAGCGGTAAGTAAGAAGTAAGGCTTACCTCAGTACGCGCGCAATAAATGACACGAGAACTGAGGTTTACAGTATACACTACTCGGGTATTTATACTGCGTCCTACTTAGCTGCAGTGTTAGTTGAGTTAATGTAATGGAAACATAAATATGACACTAGTTGAGATAATGAGCATCAAGTGATACGGGGCGTTCACATGCCACCGCGGTGAGTATAGTAACAGTTAATGTATCTGAAACGGATTGTAAAGTAAGTGGAGTGTCCGCAATTAATCAATCAAGGGAATATATCGTAGTATAGTATTTACCTCGGGTGTGCGTGCCTTAGCCACCCCCTGTCTCACCTCCAATTTGCAACATGTATGTATGCACGACGTAGGTCGCTTGTTCGTGGTTATCTACTGTGTTCTGTTCAAGGTCTACACTCGAATATTTCCAATGTAAGAACAGATGTCTTATCGCTACGGTGTTTATCTGTTACTGTAATATATCGTGACACACTGACTTTTGGGAATGAGTCAGAGGTCTCGAAGATGCATCAACGCGTCAGTCCTCAGCGATGTTCGATGCCACTTTGCCACTTGGTAGTCGCAGTCAACACAACTTGCGGCGGTCCGCCAGGCGCGACCCGTTGTTTCTGGGTTTTCCTTGCTCGACAGTCTGCACCCACCCTTGTTCTCAAGTCTAGTGGAGCGGGAGATCGTGGTACAGACACAATACAACGATGCCCGCCATGCGCGCTCTCAAGGTTGTCAATCCTATGGTATCTCATGCTGTATAAAGCCATACTGAATACTGGCCAAGGTACTTTTAGGACATCGACGACTGATCCCACCTACATGTCCCCCCACCCCCGCGAGCACGTCAGTCGACGCGCGCGCGCTTGGTACCGTTCGCCTTGCCATTCTCATGATATTGACCATCAACCGCAGCAGCAGCAAAATAGTCAAGCTTGGCAATAGGATCCGCGCGAATAGTCTTGGCACCTTCCTTCCAATTAGCAGGACAAACTTCCCCATGTTCATCCTTTTCCACCCAATCCATCAACAATACCACAACAGAACATTGATGGCACTCACGGTAAACTGAAACGCGCGCACGAGCCGAACGGCCTCATCGACAGACCGTCCAACAGGCAAATCGTTCATCGTGACTTGCCTCAGCACGCCTTTAGGATCGATCATAAAACTAGCGCGCAACGCGACGCCCTTGTCCTCGATCAAACAGCCGTATTCGCGCGACACGCGCATGCTGCGGTCCGCCAGCAGCGGGATGCGCAGGTTCGGGCCGAGCCCGCCTTCGGTGCGGGGTTGTTGGGCCCAGGCGTAATGCGAGTATTCAGAGTCAGTCGAGATGGCTAAGTTCCGGGGCGACGCCCAGTGTGAGTGTGTGGGACGGAGAATTACGTGGAAGACATACCGAGCACTGTGGTGTTGATACGCGCAAAATCAGAAAGCGCATCATTGAACGCGAGGATCCCGGTTGGGCAGACAAAGGTAAAGTCACCGAGGGGGGAAAGAGCAACTTGTAGTAGTAAGAGGCGATGAGCGAAAAACAAACCTGAGAAAGTTAGGCTTAGAAAGGGAAGAGTAAATATACCATTGGCCGATGTAGTCCAACAGCAAGACCTCTTGAAAGCGCCGTCGACGAAAGCAGAGACGGTAAAGGCGGGGAGCTGGGATAGGAGACATCTTGTCTTGACTGTGATCGAGCAGAAAAAGCGGGGGAAAATCGTTTGACCCACGGGGACTTCATTTTTATTTATTTTATAACGGGGACAGGGACATTGGCACCTGGGTGGCGTAGCGACACATCTATTTGGTATTATTTGTGTTCGCCCAGAATGGTCAAGGTATACCCATCTTTGGAAGGGGGACGGCTGTCATAATCAAGTGTAGCAGGGAACGAAATAACTTCGGTATGTGAAGATCCGCTCCGCACTTGTTTTTGCAAGTTGAAAATGGGTTCAGCAAAACAAATGTCTTTTCGGCAACAAAGATACAACAATGAGAAGAACCGAGATCCCTTTCACGCACCACGTCCTAAAAGGTCACCGCCCAACAAGCTGAGCTTACCGCGGGGTAGCGCCACATCGAATCGCTCACCGCCGAGCTCCACGTGGTCTACGACTCGGCCACTGAACACAGCGCCGAGGTTCTGCACCTGCAATCCGCGCTCGATGCGCACGCGACCCAGCAGACTGACCTTGCGTGTCCGAAACGGAGGAGGCCAGCTGGTCCGTGCTGTGCACCAAGCTCGCGCGCCAGGCGCAACACATGTGCCACCTCGAGGCGGCCCACGCACGTGCAACGGCCGAGCTGGGCATGTTGCGCAAACATCACTCGGCCGTCGAGGTCCTGGCGAGGAAAGCCGCGCGCTCGAACGGCGCGCGGCGGTCGCGGACGAATTGCGCGAGACCGTCGTGCGTCTCGAGGTGGAGGTAGAGGTTGCACATGCCGAGCGCAAGGGATGGTGCATCTTCACCTCATTATTTTCTCTTTTCATGCGATCCTCATGGGCGCATTCTACTGCGGCGAGAAACGCGGTGCCCGATACCCCCTCTGCGACCCCCGTCTCGATCACGCAGAGCCTGTCGGCGCTAGGTCTCGAACCTGCACATCTACCTGAAGAACACAGTTCAAACCGTGCGGCGCTGCGCCGACGCGAGGCAGAGCTCGCTACGCACAGGCGCGCGAGGTTGATGCGCGCGCAACCGCCGATCTGCTATTTCAGGCCAGTCGAGCCGCGGAAGACTGAGAGCTGAGTGCGCTGCTGCCCTTGCTGAGCGGGAGGTCGGATTCCTGCAAACACTCAACAAATGGCCATGCTCTGACGGCTCACACCCTGTCGGACGCTAATCTATCTGCATACAAATAGGTGAGCTCCGTGAGCAAAGAAGCCGTGCAGGGCTCAAGTTCGATACATCAGGCCAAACGGCCCGTGTTTCGGGCATGCAAGCCCTGCAACGAGAACCAAGCTCTCCGAGAAGCGTGTCGAGGTACGTCGCGTTTGGCGCCACCATCACCAACCACCCAGTTGACAGACACGGTCTGTCCCGACCCCCTCATTTAACTTTTACAGCTCTAGGAGAAAAGGAGAAGGAGGAGAGAAGAACAGCAACAAGACCCAAGAGCTCGAGCAGACGCTCTTTGAGCTCCGCGGCGAGATCAGGGCAGGGCCACAGGTGCCGCCGGGCGTGCGGGTGCTAACGATGCGCGCGAACCCTGTTCAGGATTGGGCGGACCTGCAGCAGGCTGCGCTCAATAGGCTCAATGAGGAAAATGCGGCACTCCTACAGCGCCTCTCCACACTCGAGACACGACCCCACGCACCCACCACCAGCACCGCTGACACCGCCGACACCAGCACCTTCAATACCACCATCAACACAAGCAGCACTCTGACGACGACGGAATTTGTGCCGCGCGCGAACTGGGCCGCGATCTACCACGAAAAAGTGCAGCTGCAAGACGACTACGATAAAAGTAGATGCGGATGCTGCGCCTGCGGCAAATGGTTACAGCCAAACCGGCCGAGTTTCGCGAGGCGCTCTCGGGCTATACTCGGCGTCAATTTTGCGTTTTACGATAATGGCCAGAACGCGTCACGTCGCAGTTATGATCTTGGCGCCGTGTTTGTCTTTCAGCCTGCGTCTGGTGGTGGTGGTGTGGCGGCGGCGGCAGCGTAGATACAGCTCGTCACGTAGGGTGAGGATGGGCCACAGGACCAGAAGTTCGACCACGAGCATCATTAGATTCTATTTGCTATAAAGACTGGTCTGCGGTATTACCCCTTTTTCTTGATGCCCAGCTGGAATTCACTATAGACTTGCTTGAATGCAGAAGGTCGAGACCCGGAGAGTGCTGAGGAAAATAGGTGTAGGGTTCAGGGCAGAGGGTTTGCGCCCTCTATCGCAGGGTCGAGGCGCTGAGAGCTAACGCGAGGTCTGCTGACATTTGCCCTTGGATCACACTCTGTCAATACTACACACACGTCCTCGCCTCCTCCCATGGGCCATGCTTTGTCTGCTGCCATCCGCCCTCCATTTGTTGGAAGCGTTTGCGGAACTGTACTCAATTCTGGGTTCCGACACTTGAGGTACGCCTCTGCACTTGCTGTGGCTCATGAGTTTGCGACTCACGACACAATCTGGGTGCAAACAGACCCCATATTCCATCCATCCACATCCTCGATGATGATTCGCTTCTCAGAATCTTTATTCTCTGTCGACTAGTTCTTTTTAGGACAGACGAGGATGGCTATTCCTTTGATTTGCAAGTCGAAGAATGTGCCCACGGACGCTGGTGGTACAAACTCATCCAGGTTTGCAGAAGATGGCGATACCTGGTACTCGGATTGGCATCCCATCTGGGACTCTGCCTCGTTTGCACACATGGAACACCAGTGGCAGAAATGCTGGCACATTCACCACCTCTTCCACTCATCATCAATCACTATGACGTTCCTTGCGAATTCACTGCAGAAGATGTAACCGGCCTGGAGTGGTGCTGTGCACCGCGCTCCTGTAAGTTCTGGAACCGGCCATATGAGGAAGTCGACAAGTCATGGTGGAGCGGTGAGTCACTGTGGAGTTGTGCTATTATTGTACGATAAAGGAGTCATTGTCACGATTCCACTTTAGGACTATTTCTCTTTGTTTCTCCTTTTTGTACGATATGACGTCACCCTCCTATTGTTCTCCATTTCTGGCCGAGTCTCATTGTTCCCCTCATATATCACAAAAACCCATTGTTACATCGATTAGGACAGTTTACCATTGTTCTCCCGTTTTGTACAACAATAGTGCCCCCATCTATATAAACCGTAGTAACTCCAAAGACAAGCCTTAAGCTTGTTCTCCTGTGCAATACCAGGTTGTTACAAGGTCTTCAGGAAGGCTCTCTAGTGCCTGTAAACTAGCCTTGTGTCTATAAGTCTTCTAGCCACTTGTGAAGTGCTAGCTTGCTATCCTCAGTCAGAGGCGACCATATCTCGAAACCCTTGTCAGTGTACGCGCGTCGCGTCACGTGACTCTCGACTTAGTCGAATTCAAACTCGAAGAACTGACACGCCGGCCTGGGCGTGACATTAGAACAAGCTTTAGGAAAATCTATTCGACAGGAGAAGACTAGTGCACTATGTCTAGTTCAAAAGGAAAGCTCTCGGACAACACTGTGGCTAGAGCGATGCTCCGATGCCCCTTCCAGATCACCCCACGCGCCTCGAATAATCTGTCTCTCGCACAAACGGTGAACGTGAGGCATTGCGCGGCTGGTGAAGATAATGCCCCATGGGCAGGATACTACGCTTATATCAAAGGAGCCAAGCTAGCCATCGAAAACTTTGAAGGCGTATGGTTTGAAATCGAGCTGGACGGCCCCATCTTTCGAGCCGTCCGCGTCGCCCGCGATGGCCTAGGATTGGTTCACACTCCTAGCCGAGGAATAGACATGGATGCCCTTCGTGCATCCGGAGAACCGATACCGAGATCGCGCGCCCCATCTCGAGCCCCGTCGCGTGCCGCCAGTGTAGTCTCCGTGCCAGATCCGGATCAGCCTATGGCGCCACAACCTGTAGCGTTCGCGGCACTCCGATCCTCAGACACAGAACGAGGACGCGAGCTGCCGCGTTGCCCCAGAGGAACCGGAGATGACCCGGTCACGCTCGCAGATCTCGACATGCCTGAGATCCGGGCCGATAAAGATGAACGCATGGCAGGCGCACCACCCACAAAGTTCGACGGCGATCGCGCTAAGACCAGGTTGTTTTTAAGCAACTTCAATCGATTCATGATGATGAATAGACGTACCATGATTGCCAAGGACCCCTACGCGAAGAGTGCCTATTTCTTAGGCCTCCTAGAAGGCCCCAAGATCGACACATGGGTCATCCGAAAAAACGAATGGCTCGCTGATGTCGAAGATGACCCGAGTGAACTCCCATTTGGCATGACCCCTTGGCAGGTCTTGGAGCAGGAATTTAAACGATCATTTACAAACTATGCCAAGCAAGAAAAAGCTGGCGACGAGCTCCAGAAGCTCAAAATGACAGGCGGCGCGATTGACGAGTATATTGCCGCCTTTGAGAACCTAGGGGGACTTGCGAATATGGACTTGAATGATCCAGCTGCGCTTCGGATCTTCGCGCGTGGCCTCCCGAGAACTCTTGCCGAGGAATGTATCCGCCGCGACTGACCATCAAATTTCGAACAATGGGTCCGCTCTGCCCAGGAAGGCCACAGAGTTTGGCTGCAGACACAGGCCCTGTTCAGAGACTATTCCAGCCCCCAACAACCCAGAAATCAAAGCCAAAACCAGAATTCTGGTAGAGGAAAGTGGTCCTGGGGTCGCGGGGGAGGACAAGGATGGGGGGGAGGAAGCAACAACAATAACGCGCAGGCCGCGCGTCCCTGCCTTCCCCCACGTGACCCAAACGCCATGGACACTTCGGCCGGCGCCACGCGAAAAGCCGTGACCGAAGCTGACAAAGAAAAATGCCGGAAAGAAGGCCGGTGCTTCCAATGCAACAAACAAGGCCACGTGGCCCAGAACTGCCTGGACCGAAAGCCAGCGGCACGTTCTGCTCAGACGACGAGCGACGCTGACTCATCCGCGACTTCGGAAACCGGCCCGGAAGCACCCGGAAATGCGCCCTCCAAGATAGCCGGAGTCAAAAGCGTTATTATGGGTTTCTCAGAGGAGGAAAGAGACGCCTTTATCAAGGCAATGAATGAAGGCGAAGATGGACTGGATTTTCAAAGTGCCTGAGTGCGTCGGCTCTCACCCAGGCAGTAGCACAAGATTCTGTATATAGGTGCAAGCATCGAGCAATAAAAACAACTACTCTTATGCGCACCAAAAAGAAACGAGCCGATAAAGTTGCCCTTTTGGATACTGGAGCAACAGAATGTTTTATTCATCCACGAACAGTACAAGAATTAGCACTTCAAAGCAAACTCCTTGACAGACCAAGAAAAGTCAAGAACGTCGATGGAACGCTCAATAAAATGGGCGACATTACCCACGAAATCACAATGACAGTAAAATGCGCGGGACTTGAGGCGTCCCATCAATTCTTAATAGCCGATATTGGAGAGGACAACCTCATTCTGGGATACCCATTCTTCGAAGCTGCGAAACCAAACATCGACTGGAGCAACGGTCGACTGATAGATACGGTTACCATCTCTACCAATGATGCCAACAAATGGAAGATGCAGAAGAAAGGAAGCTACAAAAACTCTACAGATTGGGTACGATCCATACCAGGATGGGAAGAAGGAGATGAGGTATGGATCAGGACCAACATCAAGAAGATGACGATAGCTCAACAACTTGCTATTGATGCTACCGATAAAACCAAACGAACCTGGCAAGAACTAGTCCCAACACAATACCACCCTTTCGGCAAAGTATTTTCAGAGGCAGCCTCCGAACGATTCCCTGAAAGATGGCAGTGGGACCACGCAATAGACTTGAAGCCAGACGCACCAGCATATATCGACTGCAAAGTCTATCCCCTATCCCCAAAGGAGAAAGAAGAACAGAAGGAGTTCCTCGCTACTAACCTACAACTCCAGAGAATACGGCGGTCCAAATCACCTTACGCCAGCGGATTC
>QLOT01000630.1:0-16340 GCA_003313875.1 Russula aff. compacta
ACCTGGGTGACCCAATGCGGCAGCAATGTTTCTAGAGAGGGAACTGGGTTTCGAATTTTTGTACCGAACAACCAGAGGCACAGTCGGCCAGAAATAGGTGAGACGCTTGGTAGGTGTGTTAGAATTGCAGAGAATTCGCAGCGCTAGACGACGTGGCGACATGGAAATAACACGTCTCCATTTTTGGCAGACGTGTGCAAGACGATACCAGTTCCACAGTTGTCCACCTGAACGTTCTATCACCTCCAGTCGATAGAAATCGAATATTTCCAAGAGCGTGTTTTCAGGAAGCTTTTCAATCGTAGTCTGTCCGTAGTTCATGCCTGCCTCACATGGGTCAGTTCAGTAATTAATTCAGATGTGAAAAGCGCAACAGTCACCTTGGATGCGTTGTTCGTGTGGGGAATGTGCGATGGTGTGCGGTATCGTTGACCCCCCAGATAAGCCCATCATAGGTACCATCCAGTGATTGGGAGGCTGCTGAATGAGTCCGACATCAAGTGACGAAGACGATGGGCTGATAGGTGGAATTTCCCACATGCCTGCTCAGAGTTCAATTCTGTCAAGGGATCACGCGACGACTGGAACGTACTGTACAGGTGAAAAATCGTTGGTGAGATAGCAGAGAACTATGGAGCGGAAATTTTTCCGTTTAAATGCTGTCAAGGGCGCTAACTATATTCCAAATGGAGTCAGAAGTGCGCAGCGTGAGGCTCTGCATACGACATGTGCTGTACTTATTCAACTAAAACGGTCTAAAGGCAAACGACCTGTGTGGCTGTCCACCTTGTGAACATCGGCTCCTAGATTGTGATCGAGTGATCAAGATGGCAGGTGACTACGTCGGACAAGAAGCGCGCTCACTCTGGTGCAAAGCCCCACAATTCTTCTGCCACAGCAGATGACGCATATGACAATGACCAAGTGAGAATGTTACTGGTGGGGCCGGTGCAAAGGAAAGGCCCACGCTGTCAGCTTTACATACCATATCCACGTAATGATGGCAATCTTGATGTAGAGCTGTTCACTGTACTGGCTTATGGGTATGGCTGTATATTTGATGGGCCAAAACAGGTCTACCCGTCCCCTTCCCGAACTGTATAATACCAACTAGGCTACAATGACAATATATCATCTTCTCCAATATACGTATATATAGACCAAATTAAGCCTAGAGAGCTAGTGCTATGAAGGAAGTGTGGTGAAAAATGTGCTTGCTTGCAAACCCCATACGCTCACCAATAGTGCTGTAACTGCTGGCTTGGCCTAAAAGCCCTGACTTTGCCGAGCAAAAGATGCGCGTGGTTCTATCCTCATCCATCGTTTATTGCAAAATCCAATCAAGCTCTACATTACGATGTTGTGGCCCCCAACACGCAACAGATGCGCAAGCCATTGCACCTGCAGTATTAGATTAGAATATATTAACGTGAATACAGAGTCTTCCCGGGGCAGGAGATCCTCCATAACCTCGGTCAGGTATGCATCAATTATCAAGGGAAAGTACGAACGGTCCCTCATGCTTATCCTTAAGATCAGGGAGCCACCAACACTAGCATGCCACCAACCTTACTCGGCAGTGCGTGGGATCGATGATACCATTCATTGCCTTCATGAACCCGCCCGCACCACAGCCACACACAGCATATGCATCTCCTAGTGCATCGAGATATGAACACCGAGGAACTTGAGGTGAAAGTCATGACGCCTCGGCGGCATGAATGATCTGACTCGCAGCGGACGTGACCTACGTTCAGGAAACCGTCGTGACTTTGTCTGGGCTACCACTCCTGCGGGTACGCGCCCTAATTGAAAGTGGATGTCCTTCGCCTGGTTGCCCCTCGACAGAGCATGAGGACTGATTCTTTGGCCGCGGATCGCGGCCGAGATACTGCGAGGCCTGGGCAACCCACACGATCGGGACATGAGTACAAGCCGCCGTAGTGCTCAAGTATCTATGTATTGCTGAGCCACGTGATCGACGATGCGCTGGCTGGCGTAGGGTGCTGTAGAAGAAAATGAATTACCTGCACTCAGAAACATCAAGCAGGCTTCACATATAGGTCAACTAGACGACGGGAGCCTGAAAACCTCTCCTCAATCATGGTGCTGGCGATTAGCCCACAGATATAGAAACCCACGGCCTACGCCAGGCTCACCAAGCCTCTGCACAGGCTCGAATCCGATGGGACCTAGTACTGCTTCAAAACCTTCGGGCTGTATGTGCGTTCTCTTTCAGAGTCTGCCCTTTGCAAAGATAAACCAATGACATAGGAAGGTAAACGCGCACACCGGATGAAGCTTGCGGGCCTTGATATATGACTCGCGTGGTTATGCCTCAAGGACAAACACACTACCAGGCACCAAAGTCGCATAGACGTGCCCGAAGAAGCGCCTCAGGCCGACATCGCCACCATTCAAATAAATCCATTTGGATACCAAAAAACTGAAATAAAGACCTGAAGTCAGTTTGTGGCGCTTGGTAAGAGTAGTGGGGAAGTTCACGCAATGATGACGTCATAGCCTGTCTTATCTTCAGCATGTGTAATTTCACCCAGTCAGCGCGGCGGAAGGAAATGTAATGCGGAAATGCATTTTCAGAAACGCTATAGTCGATAGTCGATTGCATCCGTGGGAGGGGTAGGAAGAGGACCAAACATGTGCTGGCAGGACGCAGGAAAATGATTGGGTTTGAGTGGGGCGGGTGGATGGGGCACGCGTTTACGCTAGGGTTGGGATTTGCTTTGAAATGGCATCTTTGAGGGAGGTGCTTGATGACTCCAGAGTGTGCGCCTGCACCACCAGGCCATGCGCACGAGCGCCTCATCGATGTCAATGCCAACGATGCGTCAGGCGCCCACGAATGTGCTAGGTGGTGGGATGGTTCAGAATCATAATCAGAATGCAACTGGGAAAAAAGCTGCAAGATGCGCCTATCTCGCAAGACACCTTCGTTGCAACCCACATCAAGTACGCGTGCATCGGTGAGGAGTTCGGGGGTAAGAGCGCAAGCCGTATGTCGCGTCCACCTGAGCGGTGATAATGATATCTTGAACTAGCATTACGCTTTTCTCAGAGTAAACTGATGGAAGCATGATTGGGATGTCAGAAGAGAAACAGTGGGCATGGTGATTATTGTAAGCTCTGGCGAGCAAGGCTCCGCCGATGCCTCCACGAGCCGCCGCACTGCCGGGGCGTGCCGGCAGTGTGCGGGAACTCGCGCCGACGCGCTCGGGATACAGTACGCGTCGCCACTTCGTTGGCCACCTGCACATTTTTCCATGAGCATTTCCAGGCTTTGGAACCTGCGCACTTTCCTATCTTTGGTCATGGTGATTTCACACATAGGAATGGACGTCAACGCCAAGTATCTTGTAACCTGTGTTGAAAGTTCCGATCACTGCCAACTGGCCACTTAATTCCTCAGCCTGGACGGAACTTCTCTTCTGGCTGTGTCGGTTGGTTCAAAACATTTCTAGATTACAATTTACCCACGGAAGACTACACGGTCTGATAGCCGCTGAGGCTGATATATGGGCTCGGGAGCCTTTCACAGAAGGTTCTTGGGCGGAGTTATGTACCTGTGACAGTAAGGATGGCACATTCTCTTCTCTATCCAGTTGATACGGAGTGCCCAGCGGTTCTTTTTTTTCTTGACATCCTTCTTTCATATCCTATCCCTGTATCCCTGTCTCGCTCAATGTCTAACTCCTTGGGAGCGACACTCACTACTATCGCGTTCCTTAGTTCTTCCGTCTCTATCGCTATCACTTGGGCGTTTGTCTCTGCACGCCTTTTCTTGCAACTCCGCCAGAATCCTGCTTGTTGGGCACTTTCGTCACAGATGTCATTTCTACTGCGTATGTTTATGGCCGTCTATTCTACATCCTATTCACGCATGTCTTGTTGCAGGTGTGTCGCGTGTTGCATGCTCTTCATACTCGATAACATCTAAAATGGCACGCCGACGCTCAGCGCTCACCTTTCTTCGTGCCAATGCTTCGTCTGCTCTTCCATGGCTCCGCACCTTGGCATTACTATCTCACCCAGGCCCTGCTGCTGCTAGCAGGACCAGCTCTGCCATTTGTCTTGCACGGAGCTTACATTGCTTATTCTCAAGGACCGCCACACCTCAAGTTATTGCTCTATACTGCAGTGTGGATGAGTGCAATATTCTCATGTGCTGGGCACAAGGAATGGCGTTTCTTGCACCCGCTTGTACCCAAGATACACCTTCTTGCTGCACGGTCTCTCATCTTACTACAGGATCGCACGAATCCCCGCTATAGTACCCGTAACACGAGACTGAGCATCAAACCTACCCATGTCGTGCTGTTAATGCTACTCTTCATGGTACCTTCCCGTAATGGGCTGGCATTTCTCCGCGCAGATCGATGTAATCTCGTTTCTTCGAGGTCTGCCAGTGCTCTGCCCGGCACGGAACTGTGCAGCATTGGGTTCTTGATGCCCTGTCACTCAACTCCAGCGCAGTCGTGCTCACATTGTCGTATCCCCGTCTGGTGCCATAAGTTGCGAGCCGCCCTTGCAGTACGCCCTAGAGCGTTCCTGCCCATACCTGTATACTAACCCTCGCTGACTTCCCTCCCAGAGCAGAGAGGAGCTCTCTACATATCAAGACGAGATCAACATATTCTTCCGCGATCCTTCGGCATTTCTCTCTGCGCCGTTCCCTGAGCGCTTCGACTCCATGTTTCCGCTCTCGGTTGATGGCACCCATCGTTACGTGTGGCCGAGCCATCTTGTATTGTATGGTGCTCTGCTATGCGAGCTGGAGGTTGAAGACATTTTTCGTGGCCAGGGTTACAGAGAACTTGAAATATGGCACAGGGGTAATGGAATTGAGGAGGACCGGAGGCAGGGGGGTGGGGTAAGAGCTTGGCAGCGCGCCCTAACACACGCTTGTTTCTTTGTCAACTCAGGGAGATGCCAGGAGAGTGAATGCCCTTGATCCTGGAGGGGTTAGCCGCTGGTCTATAGAGGTCCCGGGCGGGACACCGGACGTCTCGACAATGGTGTCCCGTTTTGTGGCAGTTGAGGCATCTGTAATGGCTACAGTCACAGATGCCTACGCCTGCGTGTTTTCTTGGACACCTTTGGTCGTGTTCCTCGGACTTGTGAGCACCTGCACGGACGAAGCATGGATGGCTGATAAGTGATGCAATTTTACTAGATGTATTCTGGCACGAAGGTCGCTGTAAATTATCGGCTCCAGATTGGTTCAAGGACTTGAATATGAATCTGCTTCCATGCCAGGGTCGCGTATGCCTACGTAATGGGTAGACCTAGGCATGGGCACGCAACCCAACGGGCTCTTTTAATATTAGTAGATCCAGGAAGCTACAACTTCCAGATTGGGTGAAAAGATCCCACAGGCCTGGTGGCCACGCACGCTGAGCGTCGATTGTCGAGTGGTGGACTGCTGGTGGACTGGACGGATTGGTATTATAGTAATTCATGATCCCGTGATTGGTTGAGTCGGATCGGAGATCGGTGTTCCCCGAAAATTTCCTGCCGATAATCGGACAACCGAACTTGGGCGGTGATTTTGCGGGGTGTGTCGTACTGTAGTGTGGGCGAGGCTAATCTCGCCCTACTTAATGCCACCCATGTTTTCCGTGCGCAGCTGGTTACAGACTTCTCCAAATTCTGTAGACCATTCATACTCGCAACATTTCTTTCTATGTCCCAAGCTATAAACAAATCAGCAGATCTCGAGAAGGGGAGTCATACAGGTATCTTACCTGATTCTTGATTCCACCAGATTCGCTAAATTACTATATCAGATATCAGTTGTCACTCCGTACACGACCAGCCTCGGGCCACGTCAGCAGACGATCAATCATCACCGCTACTCGAAGGAGAATTCGACTCTGGCGACAGCTCATGGCCACTCTTCTCTATGTACTCCCGGATTGCAGAGGAACATCAGCAAATTATCACGTTACTTATCGTTACTTTTATACTTTTTTTTACTTTCTGGCTACTTTTGACACAAAAGTAAATTGTAAGGACCTACAAAGTCAACAAAAGTCACAGTGCTATATGTCACCAAGCGCGTGGCCGGATAAGCGGTGGACAAGTGAAATTCAAGTAACTATGAATTGGCATAAAAACACGACTACGGTAGTACTACTATAGCTAAGCTAGCGGCTACGAGTTTGGATTGTCATAGAAAACATACATACACTGAACAAGCATACTGAGTGTCACAGGCAGGTGAGTGCACAGAGGTGCGTGCACATGGGCGGGCAAGCGTAGGCCAGCAGGTGGGTGCAGGTGGGTGCACGCATGCAGGCAGGAAGGGGTGGGCGAGCATGGCCAGGTGGCATGTGTGTGGACACGTTCCGGGTGCAGCAGCAGAGATGGGTGGGCAAGCATCGGCAGTAGGCATGGGTGTGAACATGAATACAAAAAAAAAACATGAGTACAAAGCACAAAGAGAAAAAGAATCAGGGGACCACTCACCCACAGCCAGTTGGTACAGGTAACCCCCAGGCACAGCGGGTGTGCACAGGCGGGTGCGGGCATGAGTGGGAGATCGCGGGCATGCCCAGCAGGTGCAGCCAGTTGACACAAATAAGAACAAATAGGTAAACCGGGAAAAATACGACATGGTGTCAAGACCACGTGAGCTGTGTCAACGTGTTTTTTTTTTGCATGTGGGCCCAGCTGCTCAGTTTCGGTCTCCGATCCAAATAATTATGAGACTACTTCATTCAACTTCAACAACCGATGCCCAACTTCAACTTCGTTGCTCCTTGCCTCCATCCACCTTGGGTCCTTGGGTGGAACTTGAACACATTCTGTTGGACATTGTGAGTGTTTTATTATATGTGTGCTTTCTGTTGGTCATGCATATACTTGCCCCCATAGTGCCATTGCCATTGCCATCGGGGTCAAGCTGACATGAGCCTCCATATTGCGTTGTCCCCCTGTCACATTGCCCCACTGATCTCAGAGTTCCAGGGGCAATACCTATTTCTAGGTAAGCTTTTCCCTTTTTTTTTCTGCTTCTGTTCATGATTGTAACCTGTATGTGCCCTGTTGAAATGTGAGACTTGAGGGGGAGCGGAGGACGGTCAGAAGACGGAAGTGCATGATGCGCATGCTGCACCGCAGCTTCCGGACTCGTCCATCCAGCCCCCTATTTCCCCGGAGTACGCGTAGCGACTCCGGAATTTTTCTGCACCCCTCAGGGGTGATGTGCAACGTGACCGGACTGATAAATTCTGAGTTATTATAGTATTTCGTATTGTATTATAACAAGTGCGACGAAAACCGGGAAAACCAAAACATACGAGAGCATAACTATCAATGTACTAGCGTTGAAACACGCGATCGCTACTTATGTTTTTGTATCACCCATCTTCCGCTTCAAATCAGCTTGTGATTATTTCTAAACCCCTATCAAAATGTGTATAAGAATGCCAATGTATGTATGAGTAACAGTAGCAGAAATATCTACCAACTGCCTTCCCCCTTCTTCTCTCGTGCCCGCAAAACGATTGTCTACGCTCATTAATATTCCAGCCCATACACTCGCGTCCACTCCGCTCCACACGCCTTCGTCCATCACCTGTTTTACCAGGTTATGGGCCCTGCAGTTGCCCATTAAAGTACAACGATCTATACTCCACATACGCTTACCTCTTTTGGACGCATACCTACCATGAGCGACGAGCTCAAAGTTGTCAAGTTAATGGTCGACGGACAGAACTGGATCACTTACCGTGACCGTATAACTATCACCCTTACCATGAAACGACTCACTAAATGTATCGATACAATTCCCCAATCATACATCGACGTGGGCGATGTCGGTGGC
Organism: Russula aff. compacta; assembly: GCA_003313875.1. Taxonomy (NCBI): domain Eukaryota; kingdom Fungi; phylum Basidiomycota; class Agaricomycetes; order Russulales; family Russulaceae; genus Russula; species Russula aff. compacta. Next base: position 7,847 of record QLOT01000630.1, read on the forward strand.
CTATCACCCAATGAGCGATGGGTGGTAGATCAAGCCACGATGAAATATCTGATAGTGTCATCAATACCTGACTCTATCTTCAATCAAGTTAAAGATCACACTACCGTGAAGGGAATGTGGGACGCCATGAAGGCGTTATTCGAAGGACAATCGCAAAATCTAATCATTGATCTGCAGCAGAAGCTTCAGCAGCAGAAGTGCGAGGAAACAGGAAACCTACACACCCATTTCGACATGCTCGCCAGTCAGCGCGAGCGATTGGTGACCATGGGGCGAACCATTACTGATGATGAGTTCGCCATGATATTACTTCGATCCCTCCCAGAATCCTACGATCCAAACGTCAGCCAAATAGTCACAGCCGCGGACATCGGCGGCAATCCAATCACACCTAAATTGGTGATCCGACTTCTCACCGATGAATACGATAAGCGCATCCGGAAGTCGGGTGCAACCAAGGAATTTGGTGATGAAGCTTTCCGCGCCGAGGCGTGAAAGAGAAATAACAAAAATCGACGCGATGTCGAATGCTACAACTGCCACAAGAAAGGCCATACAAAAGCCGAATGCTGGGCTAAGGGAGGGGGCAGGGAAGGCCAGTGGCCAAAGAAAACTGACCAAGCGAGTCGCGGAAGCACTGCTCCGAAGGTAGCAATGATGGCCAATGATGATCAGACATGGGCCGTGGAGGTACCCGAGATACCGGAAGAGTATTCGAGCGTTGATAGCGACGATGAATACTCTCTTGATGACGATAAGGAGTCCTGTGCTATAAAAAATAGTGCTAATAAAACAAGCACAGATAAAACGTGTGATGACGCACCTCTGTTCCTGGAGAGTGAACTGGACATCCTCGAGACTTCGTCATACGAGATCTGGATGGTCAATGGGACCATTCCAGACAATACTGACTATGAGGAGTCAGTTCATGAAACAGAGAACGAGGTGCTTACCGTGCAAAATGTCCCTGAATACGACTTGTACGATTCAGGGGCATCTAGGCACATTACTCCTTTTCGCCACCGGTTCTCGACATACCAAACCATTGAGCCACGTCCGATCTATGCGGCAAATAAGCGAAAGCTTTACACGATCGGGGCAGGCGATATGGAAATAAGCGTACCGAATTATGGTGAGGTAACACCGATCACGCTTACAGATACGCTTCACGCACCCGAGATCGCATCGACCGTCATATCAATAAACCGCATCGCTGAAGCCGGTTATTTGGTCTATTTTGAAGGGAAACACTGCAAAATAAAAGATGAGCAGGGGAAATAATAGGTGATATCCTTGCAAATAAAAATGGCCTGTACAAGGTCGAGCGTGCGTATACTGCACTCACAGATCTTGAAAGTGTAGATCTCCGCACGCTCCATTGCCGACTCGGACATATCTCAATCGATGCTATTCGATCTCTTGTCCGCGGCGGCCTTGTTACAGGAATACAATTGCAAGATACGCCCCACCCTTTCTCGTGCGATTCTTGCGAGTATGCAAAAGCCACTCGCAAGACAATATTGAAGGAACGTGTTGTCCCTTTGGCCACTCGATTCGGAGATGAGATCCACTCCGATCTATGGGGCCCCTCTCCCATGTCGACGCTCAGGGGAAAACAATATTATGTCACCTTTACCGATGACTACACACGCTGGATGCGCATCTACATAATGAAGACAAAAGATGAAACTCTAGCGCGTACAAGGCTTTCGCCTCTTGGGCGAAAACACAGCATAATACTGTTATAAAACGCCTCCGGACGGATCGCGGAGGAGAATACACAGGCCGAAGATTTGAAGAGTACCTTCAGGAGCAAGGTACAGAACAAAGGCTTACCACTCACGATACGCCGCAGCATAACAGAGTGGCCGAATCGCTCAATAGACGACTTCTTGAGCGCATCCATGCTATGTTGCACGAATCTTGGCTCCCAAGGAACTTGTGGGGAGAAGCCATCAATCACGCGGTATGGCTCAAAAACCGTACATCTACTCGCGTTATTGGCCCCACTACTCCTTTTGAACGGCTCTATGGTCTTAAGCCAAATCTGGCGGGAATCCCTGAATGGGGACAAGCGGTCTGGGTGCACCGCGACACTGGCAACAAACTAAATATGCGCGCTGAGGATGCTAACTGGGTTGGCTACGACCAGAATAGTACTCACGCACATAGGATATACTGGCCAAGTTGTCGGATCGTCACAGTAGAACACAATCTCAAGTTCACTGATCCAATGACAAATATACAGGTGCCAGACACAATTGCGACTCCATCATTTATTCCAGCACCACCTGCACCAGCACCAGCTCCGTTACCGCCTCCTGCGCCGCTGCCGCCTCCCGCGCCTGCTTTAATACCGGTCGTGGGGCCATCAGCATCCACACCAGCACTAGCCGCCATACCGCCAGTAACGCTGCCAGCACCAGCTGCAGCACCATTTACATCGCCAGCGGCACAGCCAAGTCCGGAACTACAAACCGGACCGACTTATTTGACACCCACAGCGGCATCAAAAAGCAAACTAACCATCCACGTACCACCCCTTGCTCTGAAGAAACCGCCTCCTGAACCCAAGCCACACTGCTCAAGTAAAACCTTGAAACCCTCGATAAAAGTCAAACAAATATTAAGCGGCGAAGGCATATCTACGGGTATTAGCCCCGCATCTAGTACTACTGGCACTAGGTTCAGGGGTACGCATCCCGATTTCATGGGAAATCTCGGAGACAGCTCCGAGGAAGCGGATCTTATCAATCACGCATACTGCGCTGATTTTGCACAGATAATCTTATCAGTCGCTGAGGACAACATAGACGATGCAAAGACACTCCAGGAAGCGCAACTTCGATCCGATTGGCCGAAATGGAAAGAAGCCATGGATCGAGAGATGCTAACGCTTACTGATGCTCATACCTGGAGGATCGTCCCTCAGCCATCAGATAAGAATATTGTTGGAAGCAAGTGGGTCTTTCGCAAGAAACGAAACGCGGATGGGTCCATTGAAAAGTACAAGGCTCGACTCGTTGCTAGAGGATTCACCCAGATCTATGGGGTGGATTACATCGACACTTACTCACCTGTAGCTCAGTTCTCCAGCATACGCGCGATCTTAGCTATGGCAGCACGTAATGACTGGGAGATTGAGTCCTTTGACTTCAATGGAGCCTATCTCAATGGCACACTGAATGAAGACGAGGAAATCTACATGCGCCCACCGCCTGGCTATGAAACTGATTATAGGGACGTAACACTAAAATTGCAGAAATCACTCTATGGCCTCAAACAAGCCGGCCGCAGATGGTACAAAGTCTTGTGCCGTGCGCTGCTTGACATAGGGTTTGATCTCAGCAACTACGATCCCGGAATCTTCTATGCCAGGGTAGGCGATGAAGTTCTTATCCTCGCGGTCCATGTGGATGATTGCATTCTCACTGGAAGTTCCGCGGAACTCATTAATAATTGCAAAGCATTGCTGAATTCCTATTACCCTCTCACCGACTTAGGACCAATTCACTGGGTCTTAGGTATTAAAATCACACGTGATCGCGATCAGCGGACCATTTCACTGTCACAATTATCGTACATCGATTCCATCCTGCAATGCTTCAATCTGGAGAATGCAAAACCGTATGGATCAGCAATGACACCAGGTACAACGCTGACAAAAGACGATGCGCCATCCGATGCATCTGAGGCCAATGCAATGGCCAAAACTCCCTACCGTGAGGCTATTGGAAGTCTCATGTACGCCGCCGTTGTGACTCGACCGGACATCTCATTCGCAGTTGCAGCTCTTTCGCAATTCCTTGAGAATCCCGGTCACGTTCACTGGGAAGCGACAAAGCGAGTCTTTCGCTACCTTTCCGGTACAAAGGCACTCGCACTTACCTACGGCGGCGAGCACCACGATCTAATCGGATACACGGACGCAGATGGCGCATCCCAAGAACATCGCAAGGCCATCTCTGGCCATGTCTTCCTTATTGACGGCGGAGCAATATCATGGAAATCACGAAAACAAGAGCTTGTAACGCTCTCGACTACAGAAGCAGAATACGTAGCCGCCACACACGCTACCAAGGAGGCCATTTGGCTTCAGCGGCTACTACAAGAATTATTCCTAATTCCAAATCCGCCCATCACACTTTATTGCGATAATCAGTCAGCGATCAAGCTTGCCCTGGGTAATAATTATCACGCCCGGACGAAGCATATCGATATCCGGTATCACTTTATTCGCGATGCTATCCAAAAAGCTCTCATTGTCCTCACTTATTGCCCTACTGAGGACATGATTGCAGACATGCTGACCAAACCGCTTTCAAAGTGGAAGGTCGCAACTCACATTGCGACACTCAGTTTCCGCCTCACTTGAGGGGGAGTGTTGAAATGTGAGACTTGAGGGGGAGCGGAGGACGGTCGGAAGATGGAAGCACATGATTGTGCTGCGCCGCAGCTTCCGGACTTGTCCATCCAGCCCCCTATGTGTGCTGCGCCGCAGCTTCCGGACTTGTCCATCCAGCCCCCTATTTCCCCGGAGTACGCGTAGCGACTCCAGAATTTTTCTGCACCCCTCAGGGGTGATGTGCAACGTGACCAGACTGATAAATTCTGAGTTATTATAGTATTTCATATTGTATTATAACAAGTGTGACGAAAACTGGGAAAACCAAAACATACGAGAGCATAACTATCAATGTACTAGCGTTGAAACGCGCAATCGCTACTTACGTTTTTGTATCACCCATCTTCTGCTTCGAATCAGCTTGTGATTATTTCTAAACCCCTATCAAAATGTGTATAAGAATGCCAATGTATGTACAAGTAACAGTAGCAGAAATATCTACCAACTGCCTTCCCCCTTCTTCTCTCACGCCCGCAAAACGATTGTCTACACTCATTAATATTCCAGCCCATACACTCGCGTCCACTCTGCTCCACACGCCTTCGTCCATCACCTGTTTTACCATGCCCACCCATGCTTCCACACCCTCCCTGCTCCCTGCGCCCACCCACATGCGGCAAGCCCACACTATGCCCAGGTTTTCCCACCCATGCCCACACCCACCTGCGCGCAACTGAGGGCAGGCAGCCTGTAGGTGAGTTTTTTTTTTCTTTCTGCCTGTGCCCGCACCTGCACCCGCTTCCTGTGCTCACGCCGGTGCCTGCTCCCTGCTCCCTGTCCATGCATCCAGGAAAGTGGGACATGGCGCTCGAAGAGCTCAACACCCTCGCAAGACCCTTGACACACATGCAGCAGGCACAACCCCACTCCACCTCCTCGACATCGGCGATGGCAGCAGTGGCAGTGGCACCCATGCACTCTGAGCCCCTCACAACGCTGCACTCACGTGCCTGGTTTGTACACTGGTCCCTCTTCGTCTATTCAACCACCCTGCAGGCCACATGCTCCTCCTTGAGACTTTCCTTGCGCTAGCGCTAGCATACCTCTTAGTCTACACTTATATGTACTTATCTGTGATGATGAATTAATTGTTTCCACTGGCTCAAGTACTTCATAAGTGAATAAGCGATGAAAAAGTGACAAATAAGCATGGTCCAACAGTGGTACCTACTGATACAAGTAATCATTTACTTTTTTTCATCTCTACTTGTTTTCCGCTTTGTTTAACTTAAACGCGCTCTAAGTAGTTATAAGTAACGAAAAGTAACGTGATATTTTGCTGATGAAGAAGACATTAAGATGGTCGAAGGCTATGGAAAAGATGCAGATACCGCCCTGATTTTTGTGAGTCCGAATTGTCAGCTTCCGTGCGGTTGTATATATCAACTCGAAAACATAAGGCCGGGTTATTCTCTGCCACAATCGCTACATTCCTTACGTTGTCAATCCTAGACCTTAAACCGGACCCGCAGGAAACGTCGGCGTTCTACCTTGGAGGCATCTATCAGCTACTTGGCAACCCGAGCACATCCAATGTATCGACCCCAATCACTTTGGCTCAACCACCTGCGTTCTCTCCGCCAACTTATGCCATCTGGGTAAATTCACTTGGATTCTTGAGCATGTCCACCGCCCTTATGGTTGCTATTATTGCCATGTGGACACAGGGGTGGGCTCATCGATACGTCCATGTCGCTCATCAGTCAGAACTCAGCCCGGAAAAGCGAGCGCGAGTTCGTGCGATCTTTGCCAACCATATTCAGAGCCCACGGGGGCACGCTGTCTGGGCACGTGGACGACTGACCTCCTATCTATCTATTTCCCTCGTCCTCTTCGTCGTCGCTCTCCTCATTTATCTCTTCAATACCTGTCGCGTTGTCTTCTATGTTGTGCTTGGCATGGTCTTGCTTTTTGAATCTGTCATTGCGGCTGTTATGCTGGAAGCAATCTCCAAGCCTCAAGCCCTGTTCTACCACCCAGTTTCTCCAGTGATTTTACGCGGTTATCTCAGCATATTATATGCCGTGGTTCAAGTTTCCTCCTACATAACCCCCCTTCGTGGCCTTTGCAGTGGTACTAGAAGGTACTATCAGGACCTCAGCGACCGATACCGCGAAGGGTTCTTAAAAGGTAAATTGAAGGCAATCAAAGCAACTGCTTCAAAATCCTCATTTAAGATTGACGCTGGTGTCTTGGAGTGGATATTGGACCGTCTGCCAGTAGATGGAGACGATGCACTGGAAAAGTTCTTTGCGGCCATCCCTGGGTTCTTCAAGTCGAAACTGGTTGAAGATCTCGCAAACCATCTTTCCGATGTGATGCGGATCAAACTTGGCCGAGCGTTGATGAGTTTCTTGGACCGTGCTTTCTTGACAGATTTGTTCTCCGAATCAGTCGGAAGCCGTCGACTAGTCATCTGTCTCAATGCCACGCGTGAGGCACTGGGTGTAGATGAAGTTTCATGGATCCTCAAAGAAATCCTGAATGGGCGCTGGAGTAAAGCGCTGCAATCTGTTGAAGTGGGACTTTCTCTCAGACGCTGGGGTAATGACTTCACACAATTTTCTTTGTCATTGCGAAGGATAGTTGCCCGCATCGTTTCTCGCGTACGTGAACGCGATGACCGTTGGATCACCCTTGTCAGAGACGAATTCGACATACCAGAGAGTTCCCTTCGAGACTATGTCGCCCATGGTGACAGCGCGTTACTTGCCGTCCTCATCCACTTCGCTCGCCATTTCTTTCACTCCGATCCTCCGTCTGGCGACCTGGAGATCCTCCGGGAGTTTTCCTATACTGACATACGCAGTACTCTTCCTGGACTGCGACACGACTTCTGTACCCTGTGGAACGAAATCGTTCAGGAAGCGCAGAGGCATGGTCCCGGGAGCACTCCGATCTTGATCCTGAAGGAGATCCGACATCTTTACAACGCTTTACATCAAGGCAGCAATGCTGGTCTGGTAACATATTCTGACCTCACCACGGATGATGATAACATTCTTCTCTCGCCACTATCTTATTCCACTCTGCGATGTTATCGAGCATCGTCCAGACTCGACGGTTCACGTGCCAGGCCCGGCGGGAAAGACTGCCCACCCTCTTACGATCACTTCTCCACATGATGTACAGAACGCATCGCCCTTGTTTACCTCCGTCTCTCCCTCGCCCCTCTCCTATCCTCTCCAGGACCAGGGTCTTCTTGCTGCATCACTGGGTGTAGCCGCTGCAGATACAAGCGGCGCCAACATCTCCACCGTCTCGGGCACTGCCATTCCCTTCCCTCACCCAATCTCCGTTGCTGGCGGAAGCCATAGCCTCATGTCTGCTCCTAGCGGCAGTTCAGTTCCTGCATTTCTCTCTACACACAAAGACACCACTACAATGCGAACTGATCACTTCCCTCACTCACCAGGGACCCCATCCTCGTTCTCAACCGATGCTCGCCTCTCCATGTCTCCGCAGGTTGCCACAGTCTTAAGCCAATCTGCAGCTGTGAGTATTGGAACAGACGATGCCCGTTACCAGAGGCTGCCTACGTTGACGGAATTATTCGGTCAGCGACCCAAGTCAGCTCCATCGACTTCTGACATTGCCAGAAATTTGGGACGCGAGGGCAACCAGGATGCCAGCGGTCAAAGCTAGCTGACCTTCCTTGGGCCACAACATTGATCAGTAAGTCAGTTTATATGGTCTCCCTGCAATGGCGTAGACAGTGTCGAATTTTCCCGCAGAGACCTTTGACGATCGTCCCGCGTGATGCCTTCTTCCGTAGTCGAGATGACGATGTGCTTTCGAGCATACAACTTCTCTTTCACTGTACATGACCAAAGCGATCGCATTTCTTACTTTAGGACTCTTCTCATGCCGTTCTTCTTCGCCCCCGCCAGTCTTTCATCGTTTCGTTCTTTGATCCCTTTGTTTGATTTTGCTGCTAGTGTACTGACATGGTATATACTGTATATAGCTTTTCATGATGGCTAGACGGCACTCAAGGAGGCTAGGATCGAGGTAAAATTATGCCATGTTAATGGACTACTGGCACAGTTGCCCGTCTTTGTGTAATTGATGCGAAGTACTATGAGTCCG
>QLOT01000633.1:0-32248 GCA_003313875.1 Russula aff. compacta
TTTGGTCGTCCAGATGTAGCTTCTCTCCAATGGACGATAGTTCCTTCTCTGTTGGAACTGCTAGCCATGATGTAAGGAAGTTGAGTCTAATGTCACCGCCAAGGGTTGGACAGCAACAAAAGACTATAGCTAAGTCTCTGCTGTGACTTAGAAGACAGATAGAGCAGTTATGGGTTCCCGCTTGCAGCGCTGCAACGCTGTAGCCACCCTTTAGTGTAGAGAGAAGATGGAGGGTAAAGTCACTGTGATTGACAGGAGACTCAACTTGCCGGTACAAGGTAGCTACGAGTCTCTACTTATAGAGGAGGGGGATCCTAGGATCCAAAGGGGTAACTGTACTCGATATGGTAGGGAGAAAGGGAGACACGAACTGGGAACAAAGGGAGTATCAAAAGGAGAACAAGGGCTGCGTCGAAAGGGGTTAACAAGGGGTCATGAGGACCCGAGAGAGCATCTGATCCTCGGAGAACAATGAGGATCACTTAGGAGTGGGGTGCAGTCTGAAAATATAGTACAGTGCCTCAGGCACACACACAAGCAAAACAGTCTAATCAGACTCCTGGCCGGTTCCACAACTTACAGGAGCGCAAGCAGTTGAATGCTTACCCCAAGCCGGTTACACCGATGGCAGCCAGGTGGCTGAATGCCAGATGAGAAGACCACAGAAGCCACAGAGCTGCGAAAACTTTATAGCAAATATCCTTTGCTGGGGAACAATAGAGCGCTATAAGAATCATGAAATGAGCCCTATTAATTCATTTGCCACAACAGTTGGGAGTACATTGTAATGCTCACCCAGAGAACAATGTACTACCTCCCCAAAATGGTACATTATTTGGAGTATGAATATGATAAGTGCCGAAACAGTCAGAAATGCGTTTTCAGCAGAAAGTTTGGCCTCCTGCCTGGCATCCAGCGCAGATTTTACCCAGCCCACTGACAGAGGCAAAGCCAGGAGCAAGCAAATATTGGCATAAACTGCATGGATCTTTCATTTAGTGTCTTTCACCAATGACAATCAACACGATGTCCCAGTGCTCACCTTCATAACGATATACAAATTTCAGAATAGGAGGCACCAAGTCGACTTGGAAGAGAATTGGGCAAACCTCTGGACGTTTACCTTTGAGCAGACCAATATAGTATGATCTAAACACCATCAACCCGATAAAACTTAGCTTCTCCTAATAAAGAATACCTACATGATGGCCAGAAATGTCCCCGAAACCAATTCAAGTGTTGTTGGGGTGATTGACGCTCCATGGAAAGATGATACTGCTTTTGGGATGCCAAATGCCAGGATCACAGCCATATTGAGCAGATGATATCCAGTGAGCTCAACTGCTGAAGGTATTCGATGATCCTGTTGGTCATCGTCTCGTGTATTGTTGTTTCTGCAGGGGTGAGTAAAGGGGAGACAAATATCCGGCCAAATCATGGACAGACCTTGGGTCCAAAGTTATACTCGGTTCAAGCTGCTCGAGTTCCAACTGGGTTACTATGTCAATGGACTCCCTCCTCAATGTTGACTCCAACATATTGTTGTGGTGAATGTATCTAACTTGAAGAGTAGGCTGGGACCCAGACAACATCGACGGTTGTTTTTATACTAGATCGCCATGCGGAGAACATGCGACTCCAGCACAGCATGGTCATTTTTGTACAGTACTAGATTGCCATGTAGAGAAAATGTGACCCCAGCCTGTATACAGCATGTCGGTCCCCCTTGTATAACCATGCCACACAGGTACAGTCGAATACAGTATCGCCTGCTAACCCATAGCCTGGGCTATGGGTTATCAGGCATGAGGCGGGCACTCATATGTACTGATAGGGCGGTTTGAGGATCGGCGTGTTCCGAGCGTTTACAGAGAACTTTTCGGCAACTGCCGACTTTTAGAGAAGAGAATGGCGAGCCCTCGCCTGATGAGAGCAAGGGATTGTCGCTAGCCTGCCGTCGAATCATCGCTGCATGTCTGAGTCTACTATTACCTCACATTTACTCCCTGCAAAGTTCATTCACTTCCGCTGATGTTTTGAAGTATTAACTTTAACAAAGTTGATCCACCGAACTTGATACCGTGCACACTGTTGTCTCTTGATGTCGTGTTTCGTACACTCATGTAGATGGTAAATAAGAAATGGATCCCCGAGAATGGTCAGTCTACACAGCGAGGGCGATGACGTCAAGGTGATGGGTCAAACGGGGCGAACGCGGTCTTGAACGCCTGCACATCAGCCTTGTCATCTTCCTCAGACTGTAGACAACTCTTCCAATCTGCCCGCTCTTCCACCTTCAACAATGAGGCCAATACGTTTCTAAAAATAAAATAACTTAGCCATCAGCAAGCGAGCAGAGCACTCCTCCTCGTACCTGCCAAACTGCACGTTGAAAGGCAATCCGCCGCGGATTCGATGGACAAGTCTTTTCCCCCTGGGCAGCTCCACCCGAAAGTAGCTCTCTCCGTCCTCGCTGGGCTCAGGTGTTGTCTCAGCTTCCTCCGCATCAAATTCGATGCCCTGCAACTTGCCCTCATCCCGGAATGCGGACTCGACCTTGTCTTCGAGAGAAAGTGGTACAGGTACGGCTTGGATGTGCCCATGGCCTCCCTTCGACGAAATGCGGCCGACCTCGAAGAAGACAGCTGTCGCGCCATGTTTGGCATACAGAGCACGCAGCGCTGTCTGATATCTGGGGTGTGATGGTCCATCAAGCAGGGTTCACCGTACGTTTGGATGGTATGTACCTATTACATTCCCTCACGACTGGCGTGCGTAGTTCTCCGGGAATCGCATCGAGGGTTGCAAAGTGTGCGATCGGTACGATGAGAACGTGTCCTCCTCCTGGCACTTTGGGAATCCCCTCGTTCATGCGCTGCTCCGCGCCTTGCGTTGGCACTAATTGGCCTTTAGGGAAGGTAACGTAGCACTCTCCGCCGACCGCGACTATGAGGTGCTTCGCTAGGGCGGGATTGGACAAGCAGAACCAGCATTCGTCCGGCCCAATCTCGCGAAGGGGGGCACGTCTAGAGTAGCTGCCGTCCCTATCGGAAGTACGTCGTTCCTTTATGACGGGGCAGTCATCGATGTAGTGGAGTTCACTACCACACGCGCGGCATATGTAACCTTCGCGGGGTTTGCGACCGCCAGTATCACCAATGGCATGTTTAGTTGGGCAATCGCGAAGAAAATGCCCTGGCTAACAGTTATTATGTTAGCAGCTAGCAGAGGCAGGAGGGGCATTCGTCCCGACATTGTTACAAATCTTGCATATATAATCTTGGGGAGGATGTGCGCGCTCAGGGCAGTCATTAATAAAGTGCTGGGAGTGTCTGGGTCTTAACAGTCCACTAGGGTGATGAAATAAACGCACGTCCGTGCTGTCACACCGCTTGCAACGATAACCTGGGGGTGGCTTGCCTGGTTCTCCTAGAAGTCTGGTTTTGAGATATTAGGCAATGTGAATCAAAACACGTACCTCTAAGATTGCGCTTCCACGGTCGCTGCACATTTCCCCGCCCGGGTGTGCCGTCCTCCACCGCGTCAAGGGGACGCTTAGAAGTACGAGGGCTGTCCGTGAATGGATTTGGGGTCGCATTAGCTGGCCTCTGGGATGGTGCCGTCATTTGAGCTTGGGGCGTCATTACGAATGCATAAAACCACTATCCAGAGAATCAGCAGGCAAAACAGGTTGAAATAGGGCACACCGACACGCTGCTTTTTTCCGTCGACCTGCATCTGTTCTCCGCCAAATGCACCCAAGCCAATAAATCTAGTGACCCTGTCCGCTTCATCCGCCCACACGAATGGATCCCTCTCCCAGAAGCTCGGAGGTTTGCCCCCGCCGCTACAAAAAATATATCTTGGTTTCGTCTTCGAAATGATATCATCGATTGGTGGGGAACCAATATTCGACAACTCGGATGAAGGGAGTGGCACGGCAGAGAAGTTGGTGATCAAGGACGGCCAGTCGTGTGAAACGAGCACATCAACTAATGAAGAAGAGGAAGCAGAAGACGCTATGGAGGACAGAGATGAAGCGCCGGCAGCACGAGAGGAGACGGTGTTGGAAAGTAATTTCGAGACAGTTTGTGACGTGAAATAAGGAGATGAGAAGCCCTACGATGGTTTCGTTGCATAGCTTTGACTTCAGAGTAGACACGTACGTGAGGAATTTCTGATCCACTGTACACCTCAGCTTTGTATGTTCCACCTATACAAGCAATCCTGAGACCTTCAGCAGTTGTGACTACTGCCGACTTGCCTGGATTCAACGTCAGTGCTCTCATGGAGGACAAAGGGAATAGCACTCGTCCTACTGAGAAGGAATAGATTGCTGCAGAGCTCTCCATTTGTTTTGGAAAATTGTTCGATCACCCCTTCGGGCATCGGATACTCGCCCTGCATGACATAACATGGGATTGGAGCTTCAATGCACTCCGTTCATCTCAACTCTGCCCCCGAGAGATCTAAGACTTACCCCGCAGTTCTCCTTTCAGGAGCCTCCCTATGTCTTCTGAATCATTACCATCCAAACTTGAACCAAAGAAGTCTCCGATGCAAAATACCAGTCCGAACGGGCCATGTTTGTTATGAATGGCCAAAATCTTCTCGAACAGTGGGCCGATAGACCCCATTGCTGAGCCTGTAACCAGTCTGGGGCCCATCAGTAATTTGAATGTATACGTAGCTACACTGAGTCCTTACATTTTGAGTGTTTGAGGGGTGGAAGCCATGATTTGTCGCCTCCTAACCTCCTCGCTTCAGGTGATGCCAATAGTTGGGTCAACTATGAACCTTATTCTCTACGGGTCGGTAGTTGCCGATCAGTACTGTAATTCCATGGTAGACGCGTCAGGTAGGTAGACGCGTCAGAACCGCGGACCACAAACGCCCCATGATTCTCCTGGCGATGTTGTATAAAAATAAATATCGACGTTGTCTGGGTCCCAGCCTACACTTCAAGTTAGATACATTCACCGCGACAATATGTTGGAGCCGACATCGAGGAGGGAGTCCATTGACATAGTAACCCAGTTTGAACTCGAGCAGCTTGGACCAAGGTCTGTCCATGATTTGGCTGGATATTCGTCTCCCCTTTACTCACCCCTGCAGGAACAACAATACACGACACGATGACCAACTGGATCACCGAACACCTCTAGCAGTTGAGCTCACTGGATATCATCTGCTCAACATGACCGTGATCCTGGCATTTGGGATCCCAAAAGCAGTATTATCTTACCGCGGAGAGTCTGTCATCCCAACGGCATTTGATTTGGTTGCAGGGACATTCCTGACCATCATGTAGGTATTGTTTTATTTGGACAAGCTAAGTTTTATCGGGTTGATGGTGTTTAGATTATACTATGTTGGGCTGCTCAAAGACAAACGTCCAGAGATTTGCCCGATTCTCTTCCAAATTGACTTGGCGCCTCCTATTCTAAAATTCGTATCTCGTTCCGAAGGTGAGCACCAGAGCATTGTATCAATCATCATTGGTGAAAGGTACTAAATGAAAGGTCCGTGCAGTTTATGCCATTCTTTACTTCCTCATAGTTTTGCCTCAGGGTGTGGGTTGGGTAAAATCTGCGCTTGATGTCAGACAGGGGGCCAAACCCTCTGCTGACAACACATTTCTGGCTGTTTCGGGGCTTATCTTACTCACACTCCAAGCAATGTACTGTTTTTGGAAGATAGTACATGGTTCTCTGGGTGAGCATTACAACGTACTCCCAACTGTTGTGGCAAATGAATTAATTGGGCTGATTTCATGATTCTTGTAGTGCTCTATCGTTTCCCAGCCCAGGATATCTGCAATGAATTTTTTTACGCTCTGTGGCTTCTGTTGTCTTCTCTTCTGGCATTCATTCGCCTGGCTGCCTTCGGTATTGGTGGCGAATCTTCCACACATTATGTGGCCTTGTCTCTCTACTTTGCCTTATTCCTTGTGCCCGACAATATCAATTGGTTTGAAGGATTTGATACAGGTGAGTGGGTCAGCCTAGTCGAAAGTAATGGACGATGATTGGTGATTTCACTGTTGTGGCCCCTTAGTCCTTCGATTTCTCCAGATGGTCTCTGCTCTACTTCTTATTCCATTCCGTGCGACACACAGCGGCGCATATGGTGTACTTCCATACAGTTCGGGAGGTCTCGTTTTATATGTGTTCTTATTTCCTTATCTCCCCTCCTGGTGCTCTTCCGCTGCTGGGATTTGGATGAGACTTAAGACAACTTATCGCAAGTTTCGGGGTGTTGGGCATAACCCATAGATTTATTTTTGTGCCGTGTGTTATTTGATCTATCGACCTTAATGGTGTATGTATACTGTATACGTATCTTCGTGTTCGACTGTATTTACAATCTATTCTTTCAAAACTGCTTCCAATGTGAGACTTTAATTTGTCTTCGTGACCACACCGCCAGTGGCTGTGTCATCGTTGTAAGCCATTACGATCTGGCACGCACGCTGAGACGGCTGAGTTATTTGCGTAAAAATCGCCCACAGTCTCTTGGACATCACTAGTAGCCTTCTAAGCTTCTGTTGCTGCCGAACAATTTATAGCCGCAAGACACTGGCCATCACTGTATCAACTTGAAGAATTTGTACAGGCTCGATCCTCGGAGTCACGAGTTCCAAAGATATAGCCACCGTATAACTTATAAGAATTGTCGTCAAGGCTCTAACAAAAAGTCCAGATGATCACTCTCGAATAGTAGAGGGATCAAAAATCCATAGAGGTGAATGGCATTACATGGTGGAGCAGACCTAGTTGCTGCGGGAGTGGTGGTCGCCTCAGGAAAAAGCAGAGTTTGTGTAACAGTCAGTTCCCACAGAGGCAGCAAGGTGGCGTGCCGGTAATGCTCGAAAGGGGAGACGTATGCTGGAAAATGAGGAAATAAGCCGAAAGATGGATGGGGAAATACGTACCATAGATGCGTTCTACGAGCACGACGATCGCGACGATAAGAAGAGAGGAAAAGCACACGAAAGAAGAAGAGAAATGGAGACTGGATTATGAGGCACTGCCAGTGCTTACTGCTTTCTCGAGCAAGGACGCTGCTTTAAATACATGCCCCCACAGTTCGGAGATATTGAAGATAGCGGTATCAAGCTGTTGCACAGCCGCAATGAAGAGGGGAAGGCTAGTCTGGACTTGAGGCCTTCAGGCTGAGGCTGGCATTAACTGATTTGAGCCCATCCACAACTCACTCATTCAGTGGACGGATGGTAGATGGTAAATTTATTTGATTCCCCCGAAGGCATTAATACAAGCCGGCGGTTGCTGGGTGGTTCTGACCCAGGTAGACGTCAAGAACAAAGTAAAGACAAACTTGTGGACTAGGACTCGGACACCCCTCGGCCATCAGCAAAATGCGAATTTAGCCCCAGCGCGCCCCAGCACGCCACAGCGTGACAGTGTGTCACAGCTCTGGACAGCTCTGGGGGCACTGTCCAGTGCCGTCCAGCGCTGGACAGACTTGCCTCCAGCTGTCCAGCACTGTCCAGTCAAGACTCCAGGCTGCCCAGTACTGTCCAGTACTGTCCAGACAAGGTTTCTCACTGTCCAGCACTGTCCAGACATGGCCTTTAGGGCACATTTAGTGCATTATAATATTTCACGTTCATGCCACTTTCAGGCCATAACAAATTGCAAATTCACTCATCCACCATTTGATCCATATTACTGTAACACAGTGTGTATTATGATACTATGTACTTTACAAATACTATTATTACAACAAATTATCTTATCCTCCTTGGCAAAGGGCGCGCAGCAGCAGCGGGGCATGCTCATGCTGGCACGGCTGGTGCTGCTGGTGGGGTGATGCCGGCGTTGATGCTGCTGGTGCTGGTGGACGTGCGTGCGACAGCGGCGGTGGTCGTAGTTGTGGTCGTGCGGTTGCTGATGCTTGTGAGGTGGTGGCGCTGGTGCTGCTGGTGTAGCTAGAAAGACATGTGAGCACGGGAACGCAGGGTGAAACACGTACCATAGGGCGCAGCTGGTGCTGCTGGTGGGGTGGCGCTGCCGCTGGTGCTGCTGGTGCTGGTGGACGTGCATGCGACGGTGCCATGGTTGTGGTCATGGTCATGGTCGTGCGGTTGCTGATGCCAGTGGGGTGGCACCAGTGCCGGTGTTTCTGGTGCTGGTGGACGTGCAAGCAGCAGCAGCAGCAGCAGCGGGGTGCCGTGATCGTGCTGGCACGGCTGCTGGTGCTGGTGGAGTGGTGCCGCCGCCAGTGCTGCTAGGGCTGACGGACATGTGTGAGGAGCGGCGGTGCTCGTGCTCATGCTCCCACGGTTGCTGGTGCTGGTGCGGTGGCGCCAGTGCCGGTGCGTCTGGTTGCAGGTGGATGTGCAAGCAGCAGCAGTGCTTGTTGTTGGTGCTGATGGAGGCCGCAGCGGCGGCGTTTCTGCTGCTGTTGCTGGTCCTGGTCCTGGTGGAGGCAGCAGCGGCGGTGCTGCTGGTACTGGTCCTGGTGGACGCGGCAGCAGCGATGCTCCGCTGCCGCTGCTGCTGGCCCAGGTTCTGGTGGCAGTGAGTGAAATCCATGAATGATGGCATGGATGAATGCACCACCTTGAGGACTTGCCGCAGATTGTGCAGGCAGCGGGCAGCGGCACTGCTGCTGCCAGCCTTGGTGGGGTGGCGCCGGAGCCTGTGCTTCTGGTGCTGGCGGATGTGCGAGCAGCAGCAGTGGGGTGCTCGTGCTGATGGGGTGGCACCACCCGCTGGTGCTGCTCGTGCTCGTGCGGTTGCTGATGCTTGTGGTGCTCATAGAGGTGCAGGCAGTGCTGGTGCTAGTGCCAGTGACAGCCGCTGGCATACTGTAGATAGGGTTAGTTGTTGGGTTGACGGGCGTT
The DNA here is from genome assembly GCA_003313875.1 of Russula aff. compacta. NCBI lineage: Eukaryota > Fungi > Basidiomycota > Agaricomycetes > Russulales > Russulaceae > Russula > Russula aff. compacta. The sequence continues at coordinate 8,870 of QLOT01000633.1, forward strand.
GAGAACGTACCAGGTTGGCCATAATGATTACTCCTGTGCATGGATGTCTGGGCACCCAAGCAAGAGCATGAGGCACAAGGAAAACACCATGCTTGCTTGTGGACGGCATGAGGGCGGGCAGCTGTTGCTGCCTTGGTGCTGGTAGGTGCGAGGACGAGGGCCCTGGTGCGCGGGTGGAGGTGCTGGTGTAGGGGCACTGCAGGGCTGGTGCAGACGGCTGGTACCCGCAGTGGTGGTGCCAGTGGGGTGGGGACCGAGATGCTGGTGCCAAGCTGGGGCTGGTGGGTGGCAGCGACACTGCTGCTGGTGTCAGCGATGTGGTGATTATGATAGTGGCAGTCAGCGAGTGGGGGCCATAGAGGTGCACGCACGCACCCTTGAGTACATGCTTGAGTTTGGGCTGAGATATGCATCGGCACGCCTTGCTCGAGGGCCTGTGACAGGCGTGGAGGTGGGAGTGAGGGCGGGAAGTCCACTGCTGCTGCTGCCATGGTGCCAGTGCTGGTGAGGGTGGCGGTGGCGGTGCTGCTGCTACCATGGTGTAAATGGTGGTGTTGGTGACGGTGACGGTGGCAGTGACGGCATTGCTGGTGCTGCCGGTGCAGGTTGTTAGCCATAAATGGAAAGTAGGGGACATACCTGCGGACAGTGGTCTCGCAGTTGCGAGCAGGACAAGTCGGGCGCATAGCGAATGGGGCAACGTGGATGCAAGGACAGGACGCGCGGTGAGCGAGTACCCACAAGGCCATGACTAGTTGTGATTGTGGAATGTCGGCACAATAAGAACAAATACTGCAGTCGCGTCACGTGCATGTTCCACTTCGTCAATTTGTTTCTCCTTGTCCTTGCTCCCTCATATTGCAACCCACCCCGCCCCTGGCTGTTCACTCGCACCTGCTCAAATAGGTACTTTCACTTCTGCCCAGTTCCAGTTCCCCCTCATTTGATGCCCTTTTTTTAGGGGCCTTATGGCAAGAGCAGCAGCACTTCACAGCCATGGACCATACGCCTGAGTGAGTCTCGCCCACACCTCCAAAACTCACTGTTTCTGTTCCCTGTTTCTGCCTCAGCAGCCTGTGATGGTGCGTTCATTCTTTCAGCTTTCAGCCACAACTGGTGAACGAGGTGACGCTCTCGGTCCTACGTTGCACCAAGACAGCGGGCTTCACAGCCCTTGTCGTCACCCTGGACACCTTCCTGCTTGGCTGGCACCCACACGACCTCGACACCGCCTCCTGGCCCTTCGCCACGGGTGTCGGCGTGCAGGTCGGCACGTCCGACCCGGTCTTCATGCAGCGCATGGGTGGTCTCGTGCCCCGCATGGACAAGCGCACACTGTTCCCGCTCGACTTGGACGCGTTCTGTGCGTGGATGGCTGCGGGCGATGCAGAGGCACGTCAGGCGGCCAAGCTTGGCGCCAGGTGGCCGCATGAAGGCAACTCGAGCATCTTCCGCACGTGGGAGGACCTTGCGTTCTTGCGCGAGAACTGGGATGGTTCGAAAAAGTCACGCATGAGAAAACTGAGTTTCTGCACCATGTACGCCACATTCCTTTGCTCGCCGTCGAACATGAAATTAATGTCCATTCGTAGTGTCTTGAGCAGGGGTCTCCTTTCCCACCGTTTTCTGACTATCAGGAATTGTTTTCCAAAAGGCTAACACCTGACACTTTTGCGGTGTTCACTGTCCCATCTTGGATCCCGCAGCCACCGCAGATACTTCGTTTCGCAAAAGCGATCTACCTTTACTGGAAAGAGTGTCGAGTCGAGCGAGGCGGCCACCGAATAATTCCCACTCTCAATGTCAGTCAACCAATTTTCGTGCCTCCTTTACTGAGCCTTCCTCCCCTTAGTTTGACGGTGTGATGTCAAGGCGATGCGCAAGACCCGTGCCTCGCAGGCTTCCTCTTTAGAAAAGCTCATGCGTTTGAAGCAAGAGCTTGCCACGGCAGCTGAACTTGTGAACGGTGTGCTTAGGCGTGAACAGCTGAAGCGCGAGGTATCGCAGCAAGCAAAGGTCATGTGGGAGAAGCACGAAGAGTTTGCCAACCTCAAGCGCGAGTTCCCTGTTTTACTCAATGCAAAAGAGGATGAAGAGTTGTTCTATGACAAGGAGAGGGTGCCCAAGAAGATCAAGCCAACAGATCCAGGGTACACCTATCACTGTCTTCTGCGAGTTATGAACTTACGATCTCAATAGTCGCATTGGGGTCAAGCTCAAGTCGCACGACAACAATGGTGAGCTTGGATCTCCAGTACTGCCCCAAGACGCCATTGTGCGTCCCAAGGAGCGCGCTGCGGCGATTCTTGCTCAAGTCGATCAGGAGATGGCCAGGATCAAAGAGCGTGATCATCATTGGGAAGACGGAATTGAGGTCTGTTGTTTGTATACAGTCTCCCAAGTTCCTACTTACCTCCTTGTAGAATGTGTATCAGCGACACACCCTGTCACTCAAGCGCAACGATACTTCAAGTGGATCCCCCCAACTGAAGCGTCTCAATCATCAGCATGAAAGGCTGACTTGGATGCGGACGGTTCTGTTCCACAGTGGTGTGCCGTTCGGGTACGTCGTGGGCGGGGAGGCGTGTTACGTGTAGACCGTCGCACTGCTCGCCGGTCTCCTCACGTCGAACCGTCGCGTCACTCTCAGCCTTTAACAAGCCCCACCACTGTAGAGACAGAAATACCCGAGGAAGAATTGAGTGTCGACAAGGAGGTTTGGTGGCGCATTCACGATCATTGGCTCTTCGATGCAGATGATGAGCCCTCCATCAGACCTGACGGCCCTGATGAGAAGGATAGAGTCCTTGTGGATAAATTTCATCCTAAGTATGCCCTCCTCCTTCATGACCAAGATCGTTGCTGACTGCCCTGCTAGATACTGCCACACTCCCAAGCATGGAAAGCACAATCCGGGTCGCAGTGGTAGACAGAGAAGGGTGGGTGTGGGTGCAGGAAGGCTGGGTGGTGGGTGCGGGAAGGCCAAGCATGGGGTGGATAGATAAAACTAGCTAAAAAGTGTACAAAAGTTGGAGTAACCAATATAATCCATTTTTCCTACAAAGTAATAAAAGTGGGAGCGCGAAAAATTAATGCACCAAATATATGCTAAAGGCCCTGTCTGGACAGTGCTGGACAGCCAGGAGTCATGTCTGGACAGAGCTGGACAGAGCTGGACAGAAGGGAGGCTGGCTGGACAGAGCTGGACAGATGGGAGGCCGGCTGGGCAGACATTCACATTTTGCTGATGGCTAGGAAGGGTGAACTGAGATATCAGCTTCTTCCTTGTCCATTGGTACCGAGTTGAAGATCTGGTAAATTCTGAAAACATTGCAAATAACAAGCACCGATGTTTGGCCTTCATCCTTTCCCTTGTCCAAGTCAAAAAATGTCCACAGTCAACGTTCGCAAGACACCCCCACCTCCATCTAATTCGGTCTGGGATAAGAAACTACTCTTGGATGATCCAGATGCAGATATCATTCTTCGTTCATGTGACCACCATGAGTTTCAAGTTCTGAAACTTTATATTGTCAAGGTCTCCCCTGTGTTCCGCGAGCTAATCCGATCCATGTTGGATTCACATGTTGCAGATACTTCTTCATCCCTTCCATCCATCCAACTCTCTGATAGCGAAGCTACCCTTTCCCACCTCCTTACTTTCATTCTTCCCATGCCTCCCATACTTCCTTCAATGGTCGAGCAAATAATGCTTCTTCTGTTGGTGGCCCAAAAGTACCAAATGGACCTGATCCTGAGTCAGATCCAGAACATTATCGCATTACAGGATCCACTATTTATCCACCCAGAGACTGCTTTGTGAGTGTACTCCCTTACATGGACCTATGGACTTTGTCAGGAAATACTTCAAGCCGCGCATACTACATTGACTTTCTCATTCACTATTGAGGGTTTAGAAGATGAACTTGATACCATGCCTTGCATTTATCTTTACGAAACTCTGGAAGTACCACGAGAGAGTTCAGACTCACCTTAGATCAGATCTTGTGTCATTCAGAACAACTGGTGTATCCAGTGTGCTGACTGGTCTCCCTAGTTCCAACACCACCAGTTATGGTACACTGGCTTGGCTGGATGCTTACATCGAGTCCATAGTGGAGTCTCCAGCTCTCTTTGATCTAACTGAATTTCACATGTGCCTGTCACGCCATGCCATTACTAGATGTTCTTCTTGCCAATGCGCAACTATACCTAGCAAAACAATACATGTCTTTTGGAGGGCTTTGACAAGTGTTATTCACAGTTGTATGGTAAAGGTGGGTGATGATGGTTCATGAAACTGTATGGTACTTGGTAATCATAAGAATGTTTGTATAGGCTGAATCAGATATCCCACTTGTGGGAGGACTTCAAGCCAGCCTGGGCTCTGCCTGCTTGAAGAATGCTTCACCCCTCCCTAATCATCTGGATAGGCCTGATGCCAATGTAATGATTCAATCTTGTGACCTTATTAACTTCCATGTCCATAAATTGGTGTTAATCATGTCATCGCCATTCTTCGATGACATGTTTTCCCTTCCCCTGCCCCCAGACAATGAAGTCATCGATGGGCTTCCGGTGGTGTGCTTATCTGAGGATGCAGAAGTACTGGAGTGCCTTCTCACAATGCTATGCCTGGTTCCTTCTGTGGCACCTGCTTCATACAACAAGGCCTTGACATTGCTTGCTGCCTTTCAGAAGTATGACATGGTTTGTCACTGCCAAGGGTTTGACAGCAACAATAGACTATAGCTAAGTCTCTGCTGTGACTTAGAAGACAGATAGAGCAGTATGGGTTCCTGCTTGCAGTGCTGCAACACTGTAGCCACCCCTTAGAGTAGAGAATAGATGGGGAGTAAAGTCACTGTGATTGACAGGAGACTCAACTTGCCGGTACAGGGTAGTTACAGATCCCTATTTATACTGGTAAGAGGATCCTAGGATCCGAGGCTGTGTACAGTACTCCTTACGGACGAAACAATAGGCTGGAACTGGGGACAATGGGAAGGACAAGAAAAGAACAATGGCTACGTCTAAAAGGGGATGTCAATAGGACAATAAGTGTCCTAGGGAGCATGTGATTCCTGAAGAACAATAGGGACCATATGTAGGAGCGTCACGAGGACGAAATGTAGCCAAAAGTATAGTACAGTGCCTCAGGCGCACACAAGGACTTACAACCATGCAGACACAACAGACTCTGGGCCGGTTCCCTGACTTACATGAGCGCAAGCAGTTGAATGCTCGCCCAAGGCCGGTTACATCACCCCTCCGCTAGAAAGGACGTCCTCGTCCGCTTTTCACTGCTGATCGTCGTGCTAGTTGGGGCTTGAAGTCGTCCACCCCAATATGTTTGACCTTATCCGTGAGTCGCGCGGCGATGAGGCATTCCTCGGAGGCGTTCTTGGCCTGAACAATGGCCCGGTGATTTGCCTCCAGCCACTTGATCTCCCAGCTGAGCCTGTCCCCCTCCTGATCGTATTGGCGGTAGCGGAGGACCTCCGCGTGGATGCTCCAGTCGTCGAGGTCGATGAGGGCCTCCTCCAGAGGCCAGTAGTCGACGTGGTCCCCCCAGAGCCTGGCTCGGAGCCAATGGGGGATCGGCTCGAGGGGATAGTCGCGGGAGTCCTGCTGTGCGTAGAGGTCGACGATACGCGCGTCGGCCATGCTTGTGGCCCGGCTGGGAGCCCTGCCACTCGCCCATCATCCAGCTGCTTGATGAAATGGGCGAGCTGCTCGCCCTGCTCTGTGGGGATGGTGAGTTCTGGGAGATGTCCGTCATTCTCCACGTAGCCCTCCGGACACTCCATGGGTTCCTCCAGGACCTTGACGCGCTCCTTGAGGAGGAGCTGTTCCCTGTTGGTATCATTGAGCTCTCGTCTGAGAGCACTGAGCTGGAGGTGGGCGTCATGCGTGCGCTGCTGGATGGTGACGGCGAGGCCCTTGGCGAGCTTCTGTAACTGGGGGGCGGTGAGATGCACGTGGCCATTGATGACGGCTGATACGGTGGTGGGGGAGAGGGGCCCCTCCCAGTGGTCGTTGGTGTCCAGGTCGTGGAGTGGGCCTGGAATGGGGATACGGCTGGTGCCGAGGGCGAAGGCGGGGACGGTAAAAGGTTCTGGGGCGGCCCCAGAGGCCTCTGAGGTAGGAGCCATCTCTCCTGGGTGTTCAAGCTCCATTGGCTCGAGGCTCCCGGGGACGTGCGGTGCTGGGACTGGGAGTGGAGAGGACATGCTGGATGGGCTAGACATCGCAGTTCTTCTTCTGTAAGAGCTATGGTGAGGAGAGGGTATGGGGTAGAGGCTGCGAAGGCGGCTGCCGTTGCCGGGGGTTTCTGCTTCCCTTTTATGCTCATCAAGGGCCGGCGCTTATGATACTCCCGAAGGAGATCCGGGGCGAACACCTGGTCAGCTGGTTCCCAGGTGTTGTCACTTTCAGGGTAGCCCCGCCACTTTATCAAATATTGCAGGGTCCTTTTCCTTCCATGGAAGCGGTGGTTTCTGATTTGCTCCACTTCATATTGTTCTTCCCCTTCCACAAGGTCAGGTGCCGGCTTAGAGTAGTTTGGGCCATATTCTCTTGTCTCCTTGTAGGGCATCAGGAGCCCTGCATGGAACATGTTATGGATTTGCCACGAGGCTGGAATGTCCACGAGGTAGGCCATGGGGGATACCTCTTTCAGCACCTTGAAAGGGCCATACCGTTTAGGGTTCAATTTGGACCCTTGATGTGGGAGTTTCAGGTGGGTCGCTTCAAGCCACACTTGATCTCCGGGCTTGAATTGAGCTGGTGGAACATTCTTCGCCTTCTGATTGATTGCCTCGACGGCCCTTTTTCTTGCTTCTTCCATCATTCGTACCCTTGTTTCTGCCGTCTCGTTATTTGTGGGGGCATTATCAGCCGGGTGCAATGGTGGCTCATATCCCCAGAGGATTTGATTGGGCGATAGCCCAGTGGTGCTGTTTCTCCGGTTATTGTGTACTGCCGTTGCGATTGGGAGCCACTCCGTCCAATCTTTGGGTTGTCCTGCTGTTATCAATCTTAGATATTGCTCCACCCATTGATTCTTTCGCTCCGATAGCCCATCAGTTTGGGGGTGGAATGCCGTGGACAGGTTTTGTTGAATGCCCAGTCGTTTGGTCAGCGCCTTTCCAAAGTGTGATGTGAATTGGGGGTCCCTGTCGCTGATCATCTTCTTGGGGAGTCCGAACCACGGGTACACGTGTTTGAGGTATAGCCAAGCTATTCCCGGGCCGGTTATTGCTGTACTGCATGGGAGGAATATGGCCACGCGTGAGCACCCTTGGTCTACTATAGTGAGGATTGCGTCCAGTCCATTACGCAGAGGCAGGCCAGTGATGAGGTCCATTGTGATGCTTTGGAAGGGTGCTGTCCCTTCCGGTGTGGGGATGCGAAACAGTGGGACCTTCTTCTTATGAGTGAGGATCTTGGCTTGCTGGCAAGTCGCACATCCCTTGACGTATTCTGCTATCCACGTTTTCATTCCTGGCCACCAGTGCGTCTGTTGTACCTTCCTCAGGGTTTCATCTCTACCGGGGTGCCCTGCTGTGGGGTGGTCATGGGCATGGGACACGATGGCTCTTTTTAGTTCTTTGACATTGGGGATTATGGTTTGCCCTTGTGCAGTTGTGCGTGTTAGCTTGGTCACGCTGATTCGTTCCAGGGGAAAGATGGTGATCATTTTATTGTCTTCTTCTCCGAGGTCCGCTCCTGGTGGTCTAGAGAGTGCATCTGCCGCCATGTTTGTCTTCCCAGGGATGTATTCCAAGGTGAAGTCATATTCTTGTAGGTCTGCGTGCCATCGTGCTGTCCTTCTGTTCAAGTTCTTTGGGGATTTCCAATATTGAAGATTGGCATGGTCAGTGTGGATAATGAATGGTGTCCTGGTCCACCCCAAGTATGGTCGCCAGTGAGCCAATGATTTCATGATGGCTAACAGTTCCCTCTCATAGATGTCGTAATTCCGCTCGGTGGGTGTAAAGGTAGCTGAGTAGTAGGCGATGGGGTGGAGGACGGGTTTGCGACGTTTAGCTAGTGTTGGTGTGATGTTTTCTCCCTCCTGCGAGAGTATGGCCCCCAGGCCGTATGCTGAGGCATCCACTTGTAGTACAAATTGCTTGTCAAAGTTTGGTTGTTTGAGGACTGGGCTTTTACACATGAGGGTCTTCAGGGTTTCGAATGCCCTATGCTGTGGCTCCTCCCAGTGCCAGGGTGTGGTTTTCTTTGTGAGGTCAAGGAGTGGTCTGGCAATCTTTGAGTAGTTGGGTATGAAATAACGGTAGTACCCTGTGAAGCCTAGGAAGCTTCGTACGTCCTTGGGTTTCCTCGGTTGTGGCCAGTCCGCGACTCCTTGTAGTTTTTGTGCGCTCATTTGGAGTCTTCCCTTTCCTACATTGACTCCCAAATATTCGATTTCGTCCCTTTCAAATTCACATTTCTCCGGTTTTAGGTAGAGATCGTGTGTTGCTAATTTGTCAAGGATCCTGTGAACGTATTGCCTATGCCTCTGCCGATGTTGTTCTTCTGTTTCGTGGGAGAGTTTGGCCGTATGTATTGCTAGATCATCCATGTATACGGAGAGCCACCCTTCTCCCACTTCTGGTCTGAAGATGGTGTTCATCATCATTTGGAATGTTGCAGGGGAGTTAGTCAGGCCGAAGAACATGACAGTTGGTTCAAAGAGGCCTTCCGGGGTGAGGAACGCTGCCTTCCACTCGTCCCCTTCTTTGATCCGGATGTTATTGTATCCCCATCGTACGTCGAACTTGGTGAAGAGGGTACATCCACTTAGTTGGTCTATTACTTGTGGGATCAGAGGTGAGACATTTCTGTTCCTCTTCGTCCATTTGTTGAGGGGTCTGTAGTCCTGTACTGGTCTTAGTTTACCGTCCTTCTTCTTTACGAAGAAGAAGTTGGCTGCATAGGGGGATTTTGAGACGCGGATGGTCCCCCTCTTCAGGTGGTCTTTAACGAACTTGTGGATCTCTTCTTTTTCTAGTTGTGTGAGGGGTAGTAGTCGCCCTGGCAGCGAGGCTGGTGCTCCTGGCAGTAGTTCAATGGCGTGGTCCCAGACCATATATTGAGGAAGTCTCTGGGATTCCTCTTCGCTGAATACCTTTGAATGTCTTTGGTACTCTTCCGGTACTTTAGTTTCTTTTGCTTCATCCGTGGTGCCGATAGTAATCCTTCCCAAGAAGTATTGTGGCTGATGTCTTTTTATCGGTCGTGGCACGTTTTTTGTCCTTGGGGTATACTGTGCTCTAGCCGCATTTGGGGCTGAGAGGATGATGGGGAGATGACTCATGTCGATCCATCCTCTCTTCCAATCAATTTTTGGCTGGGTGGCGGCGAACCAGGGATATCCTAAGATGGCCTTTTGTTCTCCTAGGTCCGATAGGAAGAACCTGTGATTTGTTTTCTGGCCACCCGTTTGTAGTTGTAGATCGGTGTAATACTGAAGCGATCCGCTTTTGTTTTGTGTGCCATCAACATTGTACAGAGGTCTTGGCCTGGCTAGTCGCCTGATGGGTAGTTTAAGCCATTGCACGTAGGACAAGTTCATGAAGTTTTCAGTGGCCCCTGAGTCCACTAATGCTATTGCTTTGGCTCTTTTTGCGATCGATTGTGTGTAGAAGCGGACTGTCATTGATTTCCTATTTGACATGTACACATCGTCGCTATTGATCCGCCTGAGTAGTGCCGACCTAATCAGGCAGTGGGAAAATCCTCTGAAGCTCCCATCTCCTTTGCCAGATGTTGCTGGTCTTCTATTGTCATTCTTTGGAGGTGGGCTCGTACGGTTGCTACCGAGTCTTCCTCGATATCTCCCATCTCCTGGTCTTCATCAAAGTCGATGAGGTTTGCTTGTTTGGCTGGGCTCTTGCCATTCCATCTCGTGTTTTGGAAGGCTTGCTTTGTCTTACTGGGACAATTTCTGGTGAAGTGACCCACTATTCCACAGTTGAAACACGTGTTGGCGTCCCCGAAGCCGGTTACGTTTCCTCGGCTGCTCTGGCCTTGACGCCAGTTTCCTCCTCTTCCTCTTCCTTTCCAATTGTTGGGGGCGCAGCCCCTGCTGAGGTCCATGGGGACTGGGACATTATTCATGGTTCTGGGGGCATTGGACGAGTTGAATGGGGGACGCGGTGCAGGTCTCCATTGGTTGTTTTGCCATCCCCCAGAGTTGAAGAAGGGTCGTCTGGGTTGAGGGTTGAGGGCTCGGTACGCGTTTCCTGTGCTGAGGGATTTCACGATTCCCTCGATGGTGGTTTTAGCTTGGGTGAGGAGTTTGATTCGTTCTTTCAACTCCATGTAGGTTGTCGGATACAGTGGGACTAGGGCTTTCTCGAGTAGTTCTCGGGGTATTCCGCGCAGGAGCATGTTGTAGGTCTCTTCACTCCCTACAGTGTAGTTTGCTTTTCTGAGGAGACTTTCAAATCTGGCGATATATTCGTCGTATCGGTTGCCTTGCATCTTCAAGTCTCCTAGCTGGGTTCTAGCCTTTTGAACACTCTGGGTGTCTTGGAACTGATCTGCGAACTCTGTGAGGAATTGATCCCAGAGAGCTGGGATGTTGTCTGCTGGGAGCGTAAGACCATCTAACCAGCTTCCCATATCTCTGACCCATTGCGCTGGTTCTTCCCCTTTGATCAATGTGAGGGTGAATGCTGCTTTCTTGTATGGGGAGTCATAATCTGCTACTCCGTGGTTGACTTGGAAGTATGCTTTAACTTCTTCGATAAAGTCGTCCGCTTTGGACCTGTCTCCAGTGAAGACCTGAGGAAGTTGTCCCATGGCTTTGACATTGGCCGGGACCTGTATCGGGGCTTGTGTGGCTGCTGGTTGTCCTGGGCCTCCTGGGCCTCCTCCAGGTCCTCCTGGGCCTCCTGGCCCTCCTGGTCCTCCTCCTGAGGGGCCTTTCCTTAAGGCCTGGCGCATACTTTGCTGTAGCCTCTCTGCTACTGTCATGTTTGCTTGTACTGGTTGTGTGGCGGCTGCCATGGCCGCATGGGTCGCCGTCTGTGTCTGCGTAGACATGGTTTGGGTGATACTGGGGATCGGGTTGCCTTCTGGTAGGGGTCCCAAGGGGATTCCTAGAGCCAGGTGGAAGGTGCGGATTGGCGTATATACGTGTACTGGGGTGTTGTGTTCTGACACGGTGGGGCTGATCTTTAGCCCTTCTTGGATCAGTGCAAGTCTGATTTGCTTGTCTAGTTCGCTGCTTTCCTCTTCTCCTGATGAGGGCTCTTCGTCTGGCGGGTCTTCAACGTTGTACTCGTTGAGCTTCTTAAAATGTCTCCCTAGTTCGTACCATTCCTGTTCATTGTTCCAATGAACTTGGTACCACTCTCCCTTGTAGTGACAGACTTGCAGAGAGTTCTCTTTGACTTTCAGGTCTTGGTCTAGTAGCACCAAGATGGGGTGTTCTGCGTCGTTGTGCTCGTGGGATATGTCAATCTCCTGCACTTGTGAGTTTGGTCGTCCAGTTGTGGCTTCTCTCCAGTGGACGATAGTTCCTTCTCTGTTGGAACTGCTAGCCATTTTTGAAAGAAGTTGAGTCTAATGTCACCGCCAAGGGTTTGACAGCAACAATAGACTATAGCTAAGTCTCTGCTGTGACTTAGAAGACAGATAGAGCAGTATGGGTTCCTGCTTGCAGTGCTGCAACACTGTAGCCACCCCTTAGAGTAGAGAATAGATGGGGAGTAAAGTCACTGTGATTGACAGGAGACTCAACTTGCCGGTACAGGGTAGTTACAGATCCCTATTTATACTGGTAAGAGGATCCTAGGATCCGAGGCTGTGTACAGTACTCCTTACGGACGAAACAATAGACTGGAACTGGGGACAATGGGAAGGACAAGAAGAGAACAATGGCTACGTCTAAAAGGGGATGTCAATAGGACAATAAGTGTCCTAGGGAGCATGTGATTCCTGAAGAACAATAGGGACCATATGTAGGAGCGTCATGAGGACGAAATGTAGCCAAAAGTATAGTACAGTGCCTCAGGCACACACAAGGACACACAACCATGCAGACACAACAGACTCTGGGCCGGTTCCCCGACTTACATGAGCGCGAGCAGTTGAATGCTCGCCCAAGGCCGGTTACATGGTTGGCATCCAGTCCCACATCCGTTCCGAGATCCAAAGTAGAAAGTTTTCTACATTGACCAGGGTGGAGGTTTTTCGTGCATATGCTATCTTGAGCCATGCAGGACTCCCATCTGAACGGGAGACGTTGGCGTGACTCACATTGAACTTTTCAATGACATTGGAGTATCTCTGTGATGAACTGCCATCATTTGAAGGTTGGGCCTTACATGATCTCATTGGTTTTCACAAGCGCTGTCGAGATAATCTTATCTCATGCATTCAATCGCTTCTGGATTTCGCCTGTCCTCCATCCAATATTTGGACTCCTTGCACTAAGAGAGCTCTTTATTCAAGTGAACCTCCGGCCCCTTGGTTAACCCAGCTTTTTCAATGTTACCTCACAGAATTAGGCCAGCCATTTACAAACCCTCTTCTAAATCCTTCAAGGATCCACAGGGAGTACCTGTCGGCTCTATACGCTCACATTTCTTCATATTGTTGTATCTCCTGTGTGATGGTACACTCTTTGAATGGGGAGACATTCTGCAGGGAGTTGGAGGATAGGTTGACACTGGCCATGAGTAAGGTGCGTACTACATTTGCCTGCTAGTGGAATTTTGAAGGTTTTAACATACACCTTATCTAGGTATGATTGTGTCTGAAACGACAAGGGTAAAATGCTCACCACACATCTAGGAATCAGTGATATCTGAATAAAGAGACTGGGGATCAAAGACTCAGTGATAATAATGGATAGACTCCATGAAACCATTGTATTGCGTTATGTCTTGTGATTATAGAGACATCCATTCTCTGGGGAGTTCCACAAGCTGAGTTGCGCTTGAAATGGAGTGGTATTATGACATTGGAACTGCGGCAATTTCAAGATGTTTCACCTTCTCCATGTGCCCTGACCATTCTTGATTCATCATCACCATGTCTCTGCTTCCTATTCGTTCCAATGCACCACGCCAGAACTCGGTTTGATTTCACTACGTTATGTATCTCATAGCCTCACCTTTCACTCACCTTCTTTGATTTTATACTCATGCGATCTTCCTGTGCTCTGACAGACATCCCTTAGGCTATCAATACAGAGTATCCATGGTCAGCAATGACCAGGATCGATTGTTGTATCTCTGTCTTATGGTCCAGACGTCGATACTTTACCATATCTCGCATTTTATCTATGCCCGTTCCTCCTCTCCACTCACTTTATTTGGTTTTGGACTGCCACTTGTAGTTCACTGCGTGCCCTGTGATGTATAAAACTGTTGAAGCGCAGTGAGGTTTAAAGATAAGATAATGCTAAATAGATAGCGTTCAGATGTGGGGACACAATCTAAGATTATGTATTTACCTAAATTGTCACAGAGCGGCCCCATGGATGGGAGAGAACCGCTGTTGACAGGCTAAGGGAACGTGTTTGACCCCCAGGGCTGGTAGAGCAGTCTAGGCCTGGGGTTGGTAACATACTGTTCGGACTTCTGTGTGGGTGTCCTAGGATCTGTCAGCCGTGTTTGTAAGAAGGTGAAGCATCTCAGTAAGCCCCAGGGGCACACAGTAAGCAGTATTACGATAGCTAGGACGGTCTCAGCCCGTCCTGTAGTGTACTTGTACCAGCAGAGTTAGGAGACGAGACTCTAAGTCGAGTCTCCTGTCCAATAGGAGTAGTGACTCGTGTTTCTATCGCTTCTAGGTCCAACCGTGGCTTGTTGGCCGTATCTCAGTGTCTTGTGCCTATTCTTGTGTCTACCACGCGTTGCAGACGATCCCGGAGTCGGAGGAGACTCTAGTACCATAAACGAGACGCTCTCCAGCAGAGCCAGTTATTATACGCCTCAAGTGATCGAGGCCGAAGCTGAGTCGGACCTCAGTAGAAGCTAATCTCTCGGACTGACTTGATCTAGTGTCACTGCCCTCGACGGTGACATAAATAGATAGCGCTAGTACACGTGCATTAGTATCTGTAGGTAGCAATACAATCAGGAATACTCACTTCAGATGTGGGGACACAATCTGAAGTGCTACTATCGTAAGAAGCATCCTTAAGTACAGTAAAACTAGGGTAAGGAGCATGCAATATAGGGCATAAGGCCCAGCGTAGTAGGGAGTGTTTTATCGTATATGAGATGTCTTAATCATTAATCTATATTTACATGTATCGTACCAATTCATAACTTCGATCATGAGTCTGATTACGCTAAGCGAGGCAATCGAGGCCAATTGCCTAAATCAGTCAGGCATGTGGAAACATGCTCCGATGCTGAATTGGGCATACTGACGCCAACCTGGTTGGCACTGGTCCACCTCAAGCCCTGATCCGGCTCAACATCTCCCCATGATTAAAACATCTCCAGATCAATACGACCAAGTCTGGAAGTGAAACCACGGAGCTTCACATGCGCGTGTGGCTTCGTGAATCCATCAGCAAGCATGTTGAGTGTAGGTGTGCAGATAAGATCAATGGTTTTGTTCTCAACATACTCACGGATAGCATGATGCTTGATGGCGATGTGTTTGGAGTGTCTACCAGTGACAGGATTAAGCGCGAGATCAATAGCGCCCTTGTTGTCACCATGTAGGGGAATGGGATCAGTGGTAGCATAGCCTAACTCTGAGAGAATGCTCCAGTACCACACGGCTTGGTTTGCTGCATCAGTGAGTGCCATGTACTCAGCGTGAGTTGTGCTCTGTGCTACAGTCTTCTGCTTGTGCGATGTCCATGAAATAGCACCACCAGCTAGCAAGTAGACATAGCCAGATGTGGAATGATAGTCGTCGGCCTGATCCCCAAGACTGGAATCAGAGTAGCCATGGAGTCCATCTCCCCGTGATCCATCATAGCGTAGCCTAAGATTGGAAGTGCCTCTGAGATAAGATAAGACATACTTCATGAGGCGTAGATGGTGAGGTGAGGGATTTGAGGCGTACTGCACGAGGCGCGAGACTGCAAAAGAGATGTCAGGGCATGTGCCAATCTGTACATAGAGGAGGCTGCCAATGATCTGCTGGAAATACTTGATCTCCAAGGCAGTGGCTTGTCTGTTGTGCTGCACGAGATGCACTTTAGCGCCTGCAGGAAGGGGGGTACATGTGGAATTGGCATCCACCATTCTGAAGCATGCAAGGATCTCCAAGATGTAACAGGATTGATCTAGCTCCAGTAACCGGATTGATCTGTTGCACTTGATCCGGACTCCGAGATAAGAGTCAATCTTGCCTAGATCAGTCATTTCATACTGGTCCATGAGCGCAGATTTGATCCATGTGATCTCCTTGATCTTATCGCTGAGCAACGTGATATCATCAACATAGAGGATTATAATGACTAGACCCTCCCCTTCTTGGCGAAGATACATGTATACACCCGCATTGGAGTGCGTGCGCGTGAAGCCGAGCTCAATGAAAACTCCATGGAACAACAGATTCCATGCGCGTGAGGCTTGTTTGAGACCGTAGATCGCCTTTATCAGAAGGCAAACCTTAGTACAGTGGTCAGAATTGATGAAACCTTCAGGTTGCTCCATAAAGATCTCCTCATCCAGTGTGCCATTGAGGAACACCGACTTGACGTCCATCTGGTGGATCTCCCAATCCTCTAGCATGGCCAACACTAGTAGTAGTTGCAAGGACTCAAATCTGGCAACTGGAGAGAAGGTTTCATCATAGTCTATACCCTGTATTTGTGTGAACCCTTTTGCTACCAACCGCACGTGAAAGCGTCCCTCTGCTTTGCACTTGAATACCCATTTAGACTTGATGGCCTTGCGGCCCAGCAGCAAGTCGATGAGCTTCCACATTCCATTTTTGGCAAGCACGTCCATTTCATACTGACATGCGCACTGCCATTCATCGGCTAAGTCTGATCGCATTGCTTCCTTGTAAGTGAGTGGATCTTGATATTCAGCAGCTGCCAAGAGTGCCGAGTGCCCAAGTCGCCCAGTTGCAGGATTGTGTTCCACATTATCCAGCCCAAAGTACTTAGGATTCTTCAGCAGATTATCCCAGAGGTGATGACCCTCCTCAACCGGAGGAGGTCCTGCTGGGGGCCCGAACGAGGGACCCAGCAGCAAGGAGTGTGGACACATTGGAGGATCTCTCTGGACACATGTGGCGCAAGGGCAGGCAGGAGGCGAGGATGCTGGTGGATGGGAAGGAGGAGTGTGGAAGACTGTGCTATTGCGAGTTAGTGGAATGGAGGGATTTGGGGGTGTGCATGGTGGTTTGGGGCTGACGCATGGAGGCGTCGGACTGCCCCAAGAAGGTGCGGGACCATCTGGTTCACATGAGGGGATAGGGACTGTGACCGGTCCATCAAGGACCAAGGGTTGCAGAGGTGGAGCATGTGGCACGCTGCTCGCCTTCACTGGAAAGGAGCTCTCATCGAATGTCACATCGCGAGACAAGACGATCGCCTGGGTATCTGAATTCCATAGCCAGTAACCCTTTGAACCCGGCGCATACCCAACAAGTGTCATCTCAATCAACCGGGGATCGAGCTTCTGATGCTTGTCCTCAGGCACATGCACATATGCCTTACATCCGAAGACACAAAAGTAGGAGACGTCCGGAACATGTCCGGCACTCCATAGCTCATGTGGGGTCCGCCACCCAAGAACACGTGTGGGAGTGTGATTGAATGTATGCACTGCAGCATCCACTGTGAGCTCCCAGAAGCCAAGGGACAAGCCAGTGCTGTGTAGCATAGAGCATGCTTTGTCTAAGATAGTGTGATTCCATCGCTTGGCTACACCATTCTGTTGCGGTGATCCTGGCATCGTTAATCTATGCTCAATTCCCTTATCTTTCAAGATAGATTGCAGGGCACTGGATAGGTATTCCCCTCCACAATCAGAGTGCAGCGTGAGCAGGTGCTCGGAAGTCTGATTCTCAGCCCAAGCCAAGAAAGTCTTGAATGCTGCCACACACTGATCTTTGGATTTGAGGAAATAGACTACCCTAAACCGGGAGTAATCATCGATAAATGTTGCAATATACTGTGCGCCCTGAATTGATCTTGTCTGCATCAGCCCGGCTAGATCACTATGTACGATCTGTAGCTGCCAGTCCAAGCGCATGGCCGAAGCCGAGAAGGGTAATCGAGACTGCTTCCCCAGCTCACAACCGGAGCATGGCAATCGATCGCAATTGGTCAAAGCGTCTAGAGATATTCCTTTTACAGAATCATGATGCCACGCAAGGGCGTTGTGAGACATGTGCCCCATGCGCTAATGCCAGATCTCCAAGGGTACAGACACACCAGTGAGCACATGCAGGGCGGGCTCGGAGACATCAAACCAGAACAGGTTGTGCTCGAGGTAGCCCTGCATGACTTTCCATCCATGGATGAAAATATCAAAGCTGGTCCCCTCAAAGATGACTTTGCTGCCCTTCCAGAGGACCGTGCTTACTGAGAAATAACACGATTCCGCATCCGGGACGTGCATAACATCTTGTAAGGTGAGCTGGATGTTCCAGTTCCCTCCGGTGGGGTAAGTAACCACTGATCTGGAGCCAATCTGTTTTAATACAGCACGACCACCAAGGCTAATGCTGCCTTTGGTCGGGGTCCATGGCGCAAAGTCCAGACAATAAGGACTGATGTGATGCATGGCTCTGGAGTCCACCATCCACCGGGACTGTGCCGCTGCGTAAAGGGAAACCCATATTTCATTATCGCTATCCTGATCTGACACTTCGGTAATGGTAGTGGTACTTGGGACTATGTGCACGTTGACTGCTTTACTAGTAGTCTGCGCTTTCTCCGCTTTCTCCTTCGCTTCCACATCCTTTTTCTTCTTTCGGCATTCGTTAGCTTTGTGCCCAGCTTTCTGACAATAAAAGCATTTGTATTTGGGTTTATTGCTTTTGTTTTTGCCCAAAGAAGTAACTTTATTGAGGGATGCGGAAGGCCCGGACTGATGACCTTCCTCATTGAGAAGTTGTTCCTGGATGGTCTGTGGGGAAAGATCTGTCGGAGCACCGGTCACCAAGATAGTTGAGGCAACAGCCAAGTACGAATTGGGTAACACCTTGATCAGTATGAAACCGAATTGTAGATTGGTAATCTGCATATTATTGTTCTGGAGGGTAACGCGGGCATCATTGTGCTTTTGCAGCTGGGGGAGTAAGGGCACGCCTTCATCTAGCGCGGTGCCTGTTAGGGTGACCCATGTATTGAACACAGACATAGATCCAATGCCTCCATAGATCCGCTTGAGTTCATCCCACTTGATCTTGCAAGTAGGGAAGCAGCTATCATCGGAGATGCAGGTCTATACATCCTTCTGCGTATACATTTCAAATACTCCGATAAGCATTTGTCCAGTAGCGTCCCAAGCAGCTGCTTCGGTGGCATCGGCAGGAGCAGTAGATACTGTAAGATGATCCTGGAGGCCATTCATCTGGAGCAGTGCTATCATGCGCAAGGACCAGATGGCCCAGTTAGATCCATTAAGGATCTCCATCGTAGCTGCAGGGGGGAATGAGATTGAGGGTGTCATTGTGTTATCTATCAGATTGCTTCGGATCTATGTGATGATTTCTAGATCTGGGTAGAGGAGCAGTCAGACCCAGGATCGAAGATCTAGCTGAACCCCTGGCGTATCAACTGTACTCCCTGAATCTGATAGATCCAGTCCCCCAGGCCGCGCATGCGATGATACTTGTGGACTATCCTAAACTAGCTAGTGCACCACAGTTGTGACGAGCCCAAGTGCTCAAGGGAGTGACTACCCCTGGCCTTGTTCTAGACCCAAGAACTGCGCCCTGCGAGGGAGTTGACAGCCAACCATTCAGTGGGCAAATAGTCCCTGGGGCCTCCCACCCGGTTTCCTGTCATGGCAGTAAGGCCGCATCCGGCTCGTCTGCGCTTGGCGCACGTCTGTTTCCCTGGGCTATATTAGATGTATCGTAAATGTATTCGCACATGGGCCAAGAGAATACTCACGAGTGCTTCAGCACCGCCATGCTCCCTCGCACTGCTTGTGGGAAACCCTGTGAGGGGTCCAGTCTACGCCAATCTGGCGGCTCCAGCGGGCCATGGAAGTGAGGTTTTCGGACACAAGTGGAACAGAGGCTCGCCTTGTTGGAGTAGTTTATCTGCGTGATTTAATTGGTCAAGGGAACTTGTGTGAGATCTTCTTCTTTGGATTTAGGGCTGGGGCGCAGGGCCCATAACCTGTTGAAGCGTGGCGAGGTTTAAAGATAAGATAACGCTAAATAGATAGCATTCAGATGTGGGGACACAATCTAAGATTATGTATTTACCTAAATAGATAGCGCTAGTACACATGCGTTAGTATCTGTAGGTAGCTATAATTCAGGAATACTCACTTCAGATGTGGGGACACAATCTGAAGTGCTACTATCGTAAGAAGCATCCTTAAGTACAGTAAAACTAGGGTAAGGAGCGTGCAATATAGGGCATAAGGCCCAGCATAGTAGGGAGTGTTTTATCGTATATGAGATGTCTTAATCATTAATCTATATTTACGCGTATCGTACCAATTCATAACTTCGATCATGAGTCCAATCATGCTAAGCAAGGTGATCGAGGCCGATTGCCTAAATCGGTCAGGCGCGTGGAAACGCGCTCCGACGCCGAATTGGGCATACCGACGCCGACCCGGTTGGCACCGGTCCGCCTCAAGCCCTGATCCGGCTCAACAAAAACCACCAGGTTGCCTGTAACAGCTTCGCGACATCCCCACTCACATACCTTGAAGCCGCCTTTCCTTAACTTTCCTTTCTCAGCACCCTTTGATGCTGAAGCAGGTCACCGAGCCGTCTTGCGTCTAAGTTTTGATACTGAACCCCACTCTTTTTCTCGTCTTGACTCGATTCTTGTCGTCATCGTATCTGCGCGACATCGCCCACGGCTTTTGTTCTCGTTCACCCTCTGCCTGCTCTTGCTTGTTTAACCTTCCTTTGCCTCATCCTTCTCTCTCCTTTAGCGCACTGGAGCACCTGGGCCCACTACTGTGGCCCAAGTCACGAGATGCAAGAGATAGAGAGAGATTGGAGGAAGGAACTTTAGTCAACGTTGGTCGCAAAGTCAAAGAGAATCTCCGAGGACGCAGGTGGAGAAAAGAGCGACAGGCGAAGTTGAAGAGAAAACTCACGACGTAGATAACGTTGAGCAGGGCCACTCTTCGGGCGCTCTACGCAGCCATTTGGTTACGTGTTATGTGTTGCTTGATTCTAACAAGGGTGAACTGACAACTGACCCCCGCCTCGCATGACTTACAAAAAGAATCGATATGCTATATGCAAGCTGGGCGCTACATTTTCCCCTTATAGTGGTCTAATATAAAAAGTCTATATGGTACCTGGGCCGCAGCCATCCCAACGATCTCTTCAAGCTGGATACACTCCCCGCGACAATATGTCGGAGTCGACTCCAAGGGTGTCCATTGACATAACCGAGATTGAATTCGGACAGCTCGGGCCTTTGGAACCAAGGTCCGTCCATGATTTTTCTCGATCTTCGTCTCCCTTACTCACCCCTACAGAAACAACAACACACGAGACGATGCCCAGCGGTATCATCGAACACCTCTAGCAGTTGAGCTCACCGGATATCATCTGCTCAATATGGCAGTGATCCTGGCATTTGAGATCCCAAAAGCGGCATTATCTTACCGCGGAGAGTCAGTCATCCCAACGACACTGGACTGGGTTTCGGGGACATTTCTGGCCATCATGTAGGTGTTTTATACTATTTTTCTATCAGGAGAAGCTGAGTTTTATCGGGTTGATGGTGTTTAGATTATACTATGTCGGGCTGCTCAAAGACAAACGTCCAGAGATTTGCCCGAGTTTCTTCCAAGTCGATTTGGTCCCTCCTATTCTGAAATTCGTATATTGTTCCGAAGGCGAGTTCCAATCGTCCTTGTTGAAAGGTACTAGATGAAAAGTCCGTGCAGTTCATGACTTTATTTTTTCACTCATGCCTTTGCTTCTGGTCTTCGGCGAGGTAAAATCTGCGCTGGATGTCAGACTGGGTACCAAACCTGGAGATCAATTATCCGACTCGTCTACTGCCACTGGAAATGCACGTCTGGGTGTGGCGGCACTTATCCTACTCATACTCCAAATAATGTACTCACTTGGGAATGTAGTACATTGTCCTCCGGGTGAGCATCGCAGCGTAGTCCCAACTGTCGTGGCAAATGAGTACAATGGCTGATTTCATGATTCTCCTAGCGCTCTATCGTTCCCCAGGAAAGGATATCTGGGATATCAGTATCTGCGCTCTGTACCTTCTGTTGTTCTCCTTTTCGGCATTAGACTACCTCGCTGCCGCTGGTATGAGTGGCGAGGATGCCGGATATTTTTTGGCCATGCCTCTCTTCGCTGCATTGCTGCTTGTGCCCACCAATACTAATTGGTTCGAAGGATCTGATACAAGTGAGTAGGTCAGCCTAGTCAATAGTAACGGACGATGAATGATGATATCACGGTCTTTGCCCCTCAGTCCTTCGGATTCTCAACAGGGTCTCTATTCTAGCTTTCTCATTTGTGCCTGCACTCATTGAAAGAAACCGCCACCCATATGGTGTATTCCTCTCATGCGGTACGGTGATTTTCTTTTTACACCGGTTCTTAACTACCTATCTCCCCTCCTGGTGCTCTTCCACTGCCAGCATCGGGATGGAGCTGAAGACACTCTATCGCTTGTTTCGGGATGCCGGGAATAAGGCATGGATTTATCTTATGCGTGCTGTGCGTTATTTGATCTATCAATCTTAATGGTGCATGTATACTGTACACGTATCTTCGCATTCGATAAAAGCTTACTGTATCTGTAACCCATTCTCTCGAAATAGCTTCCATTGTGAGGAGGCTCTAATTTGTCTCCGTGACATGCCGCCAGTGGCCGTGTCATCGTTGCCAGCCATTACGATCTGGCATCCACGCGAAATTGCTTATGCAGTCACTTGGACACCACTAGTGGCCTTTTAAGCCTCTTCCTAAATTTGATGACTTAGTGTTGCTGCCGAATAATTTATGACCGCATGACACTGGTCATGTATATCTTATAAAATTGTCGGCTCAGTCAAGGCTCTAACAAAAAGTGCAGATG
This sequence comes from Russula aff. compacta, assembly GCA_003313875.1. Taxonomy (NCBI): domain Eukaryota; kingdom Fungi; phylum Basidiomycota; class Agaricomycetes; order Russulales; family Russulaceae; genus Russula; species Russula aff. compacta. The sequence goes on from QLOT01000633.1 coordinate 31,077, forward strand.
ACCACCCTCGAGGAGCAGAAGGGTCAAAACTTTCAAAGACCTGAATGGAATTACGCGGATGGTACACACCGCGAAGTGCACTGATGGACATCCATCTACTGGTACAAGCCGTCAGCAACTCGTGGGCTCACCGCACCGTCACTGGGCCCAACAGGTTTGTATACAATCAACCTCGCATTTGTGCAATAGGGATCGAGAACGTACAGGAATTGGCGTCTCGTGTTCCTGTTCCTCTGCTGCGGCAGTTCGAGCTCCGGACCTTGCACCCCAACAAAAGGTGAAAGAAAAGACACGAAGCTATGAATTCTGCAGGTCGATCGGTGGTAACGAGTCGGACACGAATTGCCGTTAGGTTCTCCTCTGAGCCTCTTGCCTTCTCCCCGGACCCAAGGTGAGACTCCATATTGGCAGCAAGGGTGGATGGGAGATGATAGTGTAAATAGCCTGATTTTACGTTACATGGATATTGCCCTTCTACCTTCCTTTATCTTGCGACTCTTAACGTTTCCTCCTTTCGGAACTTGCAGAGGTAAGAGTTGAATAGTATGACCCAATGTTGGAACTGGGCAACGGTTTCAACTGCGTGGTAAGAAAGCATGAAATGCCGTTACATTAAGGCTCGATCAGCGCCGTGTGCATGCCCGAGATATTGGACTACCAGTTACTGTGACGGAGCTAAGGGTCTGACGGTTCTCATAATCTGCTCTGCTCTTGGCCTGGCGCCAGACAGCAATCAGACTTTTGGTCACGTTACTGCCATTCTCATTTTCCCACACCCGCTTCTCTCTCCACAGCCAGTTCGTCGATTGGCAATTAAATCTGGGCCAGGCTTGGGCAAAACTGATTCGGGTCAATTTTCCCATCCAAGGCGAACATACAACACGTTTCAGGGTGCATAAGGAAGCGCTACACACGGGCCAGGCACGGCGTCCTTCCTTACAGGAAACTTGGTGTGAAAAATGGCTGTCGGCGTCTGAGTACTTGATCTTGCTGTCTGGGCCCTTTCTAAGCGCAGCCTCGAGCGACACCTTACGCCTCACAGTATGTCGAAGGAATCTGTTTACACGACACCCCGCAATGTACACGGACACTTTGAGCTTACAACTCTTACAACTTTGAGCCCAAGGTGCGTCGTCAGCTCTGTTCGCTTCTCACCTCCCACTCACGACTGA
>QLOT01000635.1:0-12680 GCA_003313875.1 Russula aff. compacta
CCAATAGCTACTTCAATTGATGTCGAACGCATCTTCAGCCGTGGCCGCCTTCTTTTGTCACACACATGATCATGTTTATCGACACAAACAACTCGTGCGGTGTTGTGTGTGGGCCAGTGGAGTGTCCAGAAACTTGTGAAGAATGAGGACGTTGTAGCGGTTAGTAAATTGGACGATGTGACGGAAGATGACCCCGAGGAATTAGAAGATGGGCTTGGATTGGGCTGGATCATTGCTGGTAACTAGTACATAGAATAGACATGTTCTAATCCAATTTGAGTACTGCAATCTATCATTTCGATGGGACGCGGGGGTGTACCCACCATGGGTGTTGTACCCGCACCCGTGGGAATGACACCCGGGGGAAACCCACACCCGTGCGTGCGGGTGTGGGTTTTCCCCGGGTGCGGGTACGGGTCAGCCTCGGGACACCCCAGGGTACACCCGTGTCATTCCCTATGTGTGAGCGCTGAAGTGCTGTGATCGTCTGCTAGTACGTCTGCTAGTATTGCCAGATGGGCTCTACGGTCAACCCGAGCACTCCCTGATCATGATGGAGGTTTTGGATATTTAACTGATGCAAGAGCCCTAGCACCCTTTCCCCTACTGTATATCTCGTTTGCTTACTCGTGTCATGGTTAACTTTGAGGACCCTGCTGTCGTGGTACATGATCTCCGTGCGTGCGCTTTTCATACCTGACCATGGAGCTTCGAAATCCTCATCTCTCAACAGAGGCGGTCAAAAACCTCTGGCACACCATATGTGGTATCTACATGTGCGTATTTTCCGCCAAGTCAACCTCGTGATTCCACGTAGTTCAGTCCCTCATTTTTGTTTTTCGCTTTCACTACGTGCACCTCTGGGACCCTCATTTCTAGTTGGGAGTTCGCCTCAACTCTTGACTATGAGTGGAATATCATCCGGGGCCGTAACCCCCACCGGTGGACAATATGGGTCTGTAACGGCCAGCACTTGCCTTGGCCTTCCCCTACCCGCCCTGGGGCCTCGGGCTGATTTGCTACTTCTGTAGCTTTACTCCTTTTTGCGCCTGACCTGTTTTGCAAATGTAATATTTATCTTAGTTGGTCTAAACATTACGACCCATTACAACTGCCAGGTATGTACCGAGTCTCGTGTCTACCCATTTCTCTCTGCACTCTAACTGATGTAAGCACGCCTAGTGCTGCGATATTAGCAGTGCCCAAGTCGTCTTGAAGGCAAGTGGGAAATGGGGGTTGACCTAAAAAGGGTTATCAGTAAAGAGGCGGGCGACGAAGGCGTACCTTTAGCCCGAGTCTCGCTAATTGGTCGAGGAAGGGTGAGGCGCGGCGTTGTAGACGCTATAAACGAACGAGCGCGAAGTTGAGGGCGTGGCACGAGCGCATGAGGCTTGATGCAGCTGAACCCGAAGCAGTTGGGGCCAAGACGAGTCGTGGCGAAGACGGGCGAGACGAGAACGAAACGAGAATGAGACGAGACGGAGGCACGCGAGATGGAAAAGAAGAAGAGAGGGAGAAGACACACTGAGATTCGACACTGCGAACTGATGCCATCCTCGAGCGAGGAGGCTGCTTAAATACAAGTACCCTACGACTCCGTGTATCGAGGGGGCCGACGGGCGGCGTATGTGTTGCCAATCGTACGTGTCGAGCGCAAGGAACAATGTCAGTAAAATATACTAAGGTAAGAAAAGGGGGGCGCACTGGACGCCGTTCGTATAGCAAAGGAGGCGATCGTAGTAACTAAAAGTAGAGATAATAAGCATAAAAAGGGGAAAAGAAAAGGGAATGCCTTGTTGGCTAAGGCAGTTTTGGGTGTCGTCATCGCGCGCCGAGCGTCGAGGGCGAGCTAGCGGTTGAAGGGCGTCGGCCGGCCTCGTCTTGAAGGGGATGAGCTGACTTTGTTGAGTGCGGAACGAGTGGTGATTTGCTCGTGGTTGCCTAGCTCAAGTGTTTGAGGGGACGGCGACGTTGGGGATGGCGAGGTCTTGAAGAGGGAAAGTACGAGGCTGACGAAGGCGGTGTGCGAGAGGTGGTCGTGGCGGTAGGAGAGTGGAAGGAGAGGGTGACGAGCCTACGTGTCCTGTGCCTGACGATCGCTGCAGTACGGCCGATCCGAGCCGATCCGAGGGTAGCTCCGAGCGCTCCGACGCGCCTGATCCGCTGTGCTCCGGGCGCTCCGATGTGGCTGATCCGTTGAGTTCCACGCTTAGATCCGAAGGGAACCTTACACTGAAAATGATCCCGAGGCTTGGATCGTAACTGAACTAGTGAGTGCTTTCTGGTATGTACCAGTTTTCTAAAGATCACTTAGCTCCATTTTCCAGTCCCTTGGCTACGTGACCATTGTTGCCTCTTCACTCTTGATTATTCTTCGCATGTGAGTCTCCTATCCTTAGGCAAGGTCATATTTCTCGTGTTAAGCACTCGACATGACTTGCAGCATCGCCATATGGAGCAAAAATAAGGTTATTGTTGCTATCTCAATTGGTGTATGGATGGCAAATGTTTCAGTCATCATCCGAGGTGAGTCCCTTTTCTTTCACTTCTGACGGCTAAGAATCCCATACAAAAGTGATTTTGTATCAGGTATCGTGGTGGTGAATAACTCATCCCAGTTATCTTGGATCTTCTGCTCATCGATCGGCAGGTCCGTGCTTCATGGGTTCCTGATCAGCAAAGCTCCATTGCGTACAACATCGAGACCAGCAAGTTTAACGTTATCAGCACTCTCATCACTGACATGATATTACTTTTTATTGTGCTTGTTGGATTGTTTCGCTTGCGCTTGGAGGACGGTTGCAAATTTGGTGTAGGACGCCTTCTTTGGACGCAGGTGAGATCGCCACATTTCCTTCGATGCACAACACCATCTACTTACATGTTTTTCCTTAAGGGGATCATCTGGTTCGTACTTGCCACCGCCGTGGCGTCCCGCCAGTTGTAAGTATTGTTTTCTCACACCTCTCTATTTCACTCATCATGCAACGCCACAGGTACTTACTATTTTGGACCTGAACTGTATTGTTGTTTTCTTTTCAATATCACGATGAAGCTGAACTCGATTTTGTGGCAAATAACAGATCCATTCAACGTCGTAGGTTCTTGTTTGTGGGGACATAGGGAAACACTCTAATGTCGTTCCGCAACATAGATGTTCCCACCTCTGCAAGTGATTGCAATGGCAATCTCTGCCCAACGGTTGCACCGTGGCCTGACAAAATTCGTCCTTGCGTCCACAGACGTGTAGGACCTTCTTATCTTCCCACTCTTCTTCCGCCCTCACTCCAATCGATGAGTCCCATCGTCGCAAAATTGGAAAAGATATTATAATTGATCTCCGTGATAATTTAATCCACTTACAGTGGCTTTTGTAATACAATTCCAAACCGTTTACTCGTTCCCTACCGCATTTCACCAATGATAGTACACTGATGAAGCGGTTTAGAATACGATCACAATGCAGACTCGTGTGACTATGGCCACGTCCAAACCAGCGGTGGTAACGAGGTCAGTAAGATAAGTGGACCGCCACACCGTCGGTTTCATTTTTTGAAATGAAGGTGAATATGAAGCCATATTCAATGCCGCAGCCGAGTAAATATAGCTCGTACTGCAGCACGGATGGGCAGTAGTGTATCAAAACCCAGGGTTTGTTTTTATGAGGATTTGTGCAGGTATTTGAAGAGTAGTTGAAGGATCTTGTATCACTAGCTCAGCTGCCTGCCCGGCTTAATCAGAGTATTTAAAGGTCAAGTCAGAAATATTACGAGCAAGCTCACGTTACTGTAAGGCCCGTCTGAAAAGTAACATCATGATCAACACGTGCTGAATTCCACCAGTTAGTACATATACTTTCCTTTTTTGTGAGCGCCAAACTATTGTCGTCGTCTGCTAGAGCCATCGGCTAGAATTGCCTGTTGGGCAGACTGCCCGCGGTCCGGTTCAATGCAAGTGTAGTGAAGGGGAAGTAGGAGACTTAGAATCAGAGGGGAGAAAGAGGGGACGAGAGGGCCAACGGTGTGGTCCACTGGACTCTACATTCGCAAACGAGAGGCTAACGGAATTATCTACGCTTTGGGCCGGTATCTACAAGTGGCTGTCCGAAACCGTATCGTACGAGGGTCAGCACAGTCCGTAATCTAGAGGTATCGAAGCAAAGGGGGCATGAGAGGAGAATGAAAGGGAACGGGGATTCAAGTGAAGAGTGAAGGGGGAGCCATTGAAGGAGAGGTGAGACGACAAAAGGTGCCCAGGCTGTGAATGCCTGAGGCCATAGGTCCTCCAAGTCCTCCAATCGCGTTAGCAAACGATGACGCGAGGCCGATGAGCTCGGGCAACGCAGTCTGTACCTGTACAAGGACCACTAGTATAAAGGTCGAGAGGTAATGCGGTGGCTAGAGTGGTGGCAGTGACGCAGGGACGGAGTTGGGAATACCGAGCAAGGATGCGGGCAGTGCAAGGCAGTGAACGGTGAGGTGAGAGGAGATGAAGGGAGAAGCGGGGTCACGAAAAGGAGGCAGTGGGAGCCCTTTTGGCCCAGCACTGCGACATACTAGACGGAGCGATTCGGTCGTGATGGCGTGGTTGACACGTGAGTGGGCACTGCGGGCCGGAGCTGAGACGACAAAGTAATTCCAGAGTCCAGAGACAAGAAAAAAGAAAAAGAGACGAGAGAGAAAGAAATGGAAGATGAAGGAGGGAGTGAGAATCGTGAGAGGGCGCGTCAGAATCGCCGGTTAGAATGGTCCGGGGCGATCCGAAACAAGTGTGCAACGATGCAACGATAACGATACAGCAACCCTCAGCCTAGTTTAGGTCACTGTTCATATCGAAATCAGGTCATTGTCCAACTTTGAGGCAAGTTTTAGCAACCTTCTCTGTCGTACACGTGCAGTTAAATAACATACACTGCACGCAACACAGACTAGGGAAATTAAATTATTGCTGGACACGTGACCTGATTGTTTTTGTCTCAGGTCACGTGATTGGAGTCTTAGCATTTGAGAGTTTGCATGCGGTGATACATCTATGTGATGCCCTCACCTTTGTCCGACCACAGGTTAGGTTTGGATCCAAGGTTAAGTTCGCGCAACCCACTGAGCCCGAACTCCGGGTGTGGTCCAGATGCGAACCCAGTTCGAACGGACCGGACTGACAACGGGCAGTGTTGTGGTCGCATCCATCGTCAACCCGGGACACTCCCGAGACGTCTCCCTGATGTTAAGGGCTTTGGATATTTTGCTAATGGAGGGCCACCTTCTGCTGTATATCCCGTTTTCTTCCTCGTGGCATGGTCAACTTTAAGGACCCCGCTGTCGCTCAACATGAAAGCCGTGCGTGCGCCTTTTTTCTTACGATGGAGCTTCGAAAGTCTTATCTCCCAATAGATCCGGTCAAGGACCTCTGGCACACCCTAAGTGGTATCTACCTGTACGTAGTTTCCTCCGAGTCGAACTCCTGCCAGTGATTTCACCTAGTTCAACCCTCATTTATAGTTGGGAGTTCGCCTCAACTCTTAACTATGAGCTGGACATCATCCGTGGGCGTCGCGCCTACCGGTGGACGATATGGGTCTGTAACGGCGAGCAGTTGACTTTGCATTCGTTTACTTGCCTTCGATCCTCGGGTTGATTTACAGCTTCTGCAGCTTTACTCCTTTACACGCCTTACCGGTCTTGGATCTGTAATACTTCTCTTCATCACTCTAGACGTTTCGACTCCTTACAACTGCGAGGTCTGTGCTGAGTCTTGTGTCTATTACTTCTTCCTCTCCGCACTCTTAACTGATAACGATCTCGAGGCCTGGATTGTAGCTGGACTCGTGAGTGCCTTCTGATATGTACCAGTCTTCGAAAAAACTTTAGAAACATTTCCAGGCCATTCCCTACGTGACCATTGCTGCCTCTTCACTCTTGATTATTCTTCGCATGTAAGTCTCCTATCGCCCCAGGCCAGGACCATCTTTCTCAAGTCAAGCACTCGTCATGGCATTCAGCATCGCGATATGGAACAAAAATAGGCTCGTTGTGGCTATCTCAACTGGTGTATGGGTGACCAATGTTTCACTCATCATCCGAGGCGAGTCCCTTCTCTCCCTCTTTCTGAAGGGCAGGAATCCCCATGCAAACGTGATTTTGTATCAGGTCTCGTGCGGGTGATTAACCAATTTCAATTTTTCTCTGGACCTTCTAGACTCATCCATCCACAGGTCCATGCTATGTGGGTCACTAGTCAGCAAGGCTGCATCGCTTTCAACATAGAGACCACCAAGCTCAACATTATCACCACTCTCGTCACCGACGTAACACTACTTTTCATTGTACTTATTGGATTGATTCGCTTGCGCTTGCAGGACGGTGGCACATTTGGTATAGGACGCCTTCTTTGGACGCAGGTGGGATCGCGGCGATTCTCCTTCGCTGCGGTGCTCTTAACTCAATCCCCTTTACGTGTTTTGGTTCTTAAGGGAGTCATCTGGTTCGTACTTGCTGCCGCCCCAGGCGTCCTGCCAGCCGTAGGTATATTTTCTCACACATCTCTATTTCGCTCACCCTGTAACATCATAGGTATTCATTATGTTGGATTTGAATTGTATTGTTGTTTTCTTTCTAAAATGCTACCATGAAGCTGAACTTTATTTTGTGGCCCATAACAGATCCGATGGACATCGTACGTTCTTGTTTGTTGGGACGGTGCGGGAAACACTCTTACGGCCCGGGGATTCACAACAGATGTTCATCCCCCTCACAACAATTGTCATGGCAATCTCTGCCCAACGGCTGTACCGTGGCCTGACTGAATTCGTATCTTCGTCCACAGACTTCGACGACGTTTTTCCCCTCCCTCTCTTTTCCCGCCCTCACTCCAATCGATGAGTCTCATCAGGCGGTCAGGCACTAAAGCATACGGACTGACCCTTGAAGCAACCTGGAGAGCACGTTAGGGACCCCAGTTTCAGTATAGAAGACTACTAGTAGTTTGGGCGTTCAGAGCTTGTGCACTCCTTAAGAGAGTTTGCGCTTGGGTTCCGAGCGTAGTGAAAATTCTTGACTTCTTGTATCTACCAACTCAGCTGCCTGCCTGCGCTGATTAGTGCATTTTCAGAAATGATACTATCCATGGCAACGAGTATTATTACAAAGTTAAGTCGGCAATATTTCGGGTGAGCTTACGTTACTCTCGGCCCGTCTGAACGCAACCCGTACCGTACTGTACTTTCCTTTTTTGTGAGCGCTAAAGTGATCGTCTGGTCGAGTCGTCTGGTCGAGTCGTCTGCTAGAATTTCCTTTTGGGCATCACGGTCAACCCGAGGTCTCCCTGATCTTGATGTAGGCTTTGGATATTTTGCTGATGGAGGAGCCCTCTCCTTCTACTGCATATCCTGCTTTCTTTACGTGGCATGGTCGACTTGGAGGACCCTGTTGTCGTTGTCGTTGCACAAGATATCCGTGCGTGTGCGCTTCGTACCTGACCATGGAGCTTCGAAAGGTCTTATATCTCAACAGAGGCGCTCAAGGACCTTTGGCACACCATAAGTGGTATCTACATGTGCGTATTTTCTGCCGAGCAGGCCTCCTGGCTTCACGTAGTTTAACTCTCGATTTGTTTTTTTCGCTTCCATTAACGCGCACTTCGGGGACCCTCATTCTAGTTGGGAGTTCGTATCAACTCTTGACTACGAGTGGAATATCATCCGAGGGCGTCGCCCCTACCGGTGGACAATATGGGTCTGTAACGGCAAGCACTTGACTTGGCCTTCTTAGCTGCCCTGGAACCCAGGGCTAATTTACTTTTTCTGTAGCTTTACTCTCTTACACGCATCACCTGTCTTGAGGCCGTAATACTTCTCTTAGTCGGGCTAAACGTTAAAACTCCTTTCAACTGCCAGGTGTGCTGACCCTCGTGTCTACCTCTTCCTCGCCGCCCTCTGACTTATAACAATCTCGAGGCTTGGGTCGTATCTGTACTTGTGAGTGTCCTCTGGCATGCACCAGTCTTCGAAAGGACACTTAGCTCCCTTTTCCAGTCCCTTGGCTACGTGACCATTGGTGTCTCTTCACTCTTGATTATCCTTCGCATGTAAGTCTCCTATCGCCCAAAGCCAGGGCCATCTTTTTCAAGAAAAGCACTGGTCATGGCCTGCAGCATCGCGATATGGAACAAAAATAGGGTCGTTGTGGCTATCTCAGTTGGCGTATGGGTGACCAATGTTTCACTCATCATCCGAGGCGAGTCCCTTCATCTTTCTGAAGGGTAGGAATCCAATACAGATGTGATTTTGTATCAGGTATCCTACAAGTGAATAATTCATCTCAATTGCTTTGGGTCTTCTAGACTCACCCATCTATAGGTCCACGCTGAGTGGGACCCTGGTCAGCAAAGCTGCATCGCGTACAACATCGAGACCAGCAAGCCTAACATTATCACCATTCTCGTCACCGACGTGACATTACTCTTCATTGTACTTGTTGGATTGTTTCGCTTGCGCTTGCAGGACGGTGGCACATTTGGCATAGGACGCCTTCTTTGGACACAGGTGGGATCGCGGCGATTCTCCTTCGCTGCGGTGCTCTTAACTCAATCTGCTTTACGTGTTTTTGGTTCTTAAGGGAGTCATCTGGTTCTTACTTTCCACAGCCGTGGGCGTCCCGCCAGCCGTGAGCATATTTTCTCACACCTCTCTATTTCGCTCATCACATGTATCTCACAGGTATTCATTATTTTGGACCTGAATTGTATTGTTGTTTTCTTTTATACGCTACAATAAAGCTGAGCTTGATTCAAATAACAGATCCGTTCAACGTCGTACGTTCTTGTTTGTTGAGACAGTGGGAATAACTCATATGTCATTCCGCATCATAGATGTTCCAACCTCTCACAATGGTTGTAATGGCAATCTCTGCCCAAAGGTTGTACCGTGGCCTGACTGAATTCATATTTGCATCCACAGATGTGTACGCAGTTCTTCCCTTCCATCTATTCTTCCACACTTACACTAATCGATGAGTCCCACAGCCACGTCCCAATCAGCGGTAATAACCAACTCTCCAAGATAAAGTGGAAGCACCCCACCGTATCGGTTCCATTGGAAGTGGCCATCACTACGCAGAAATATGTGATGCGACAGACGAGCCGATATGGTCGGTACAGTAATACGGATGGACAGTCGTGCACCAAAACGCACGGACCGACCCTCGAAAGCAACCAGGAGAACACCGCCGGGACTTCAGTTGCAGTGTAGAAGACTAGTTTGGATGTTCAGGGCTTATGCACCCTTCCTTATGAGAATTTGTGTTGAGGTTTGGAGCGTAGTTGAAGGGGGTGAAATTCGCCATGCGTGTGGCACGCGCGGCACAGTCGATCCCCCTTATCACAGATCCTGTGCGCGCCTCGTACCTTCATTATTATTAAACTCGTTATATCCCTTGCTACTGGACTGTGTCGGGTGCTAGCTATTCCGTTCACTTCCCATACGCTCGCCCGTCCTTCCGCTCTGCCTTATCGGTACTCATCTGATAAGATTGCTCTTTCGAATCGATGGGCGCGGGTAGAGAGGCGGGCCGCGGTTCAACCTACCCGGCAGCCCTTCCCCTCCCCTTTTTCAACCCTGCACACTCTTTCTGCTCCACTCCTGTCTTCGGACATGGAGATTTGATTATCTACGTAACCATGCAATAAAAGAACTAGGTACTGTAAAGTGCGCATAAAGAGAGCTCCACATAACCCAGAGAATCCAAGTGTTGTGACTCATCATTCCTCCCGCGTGAGCGTGCCCGTATCCATCAGTTCAGCTGCCTCCCCGCCTGATTAATGCGTTCTCAGAGATGATACTATCAGTGACAGCGAGCACTAGAAATTCAAGTTGGCAATATTTCGAGTGAGCTTACGTTACTCTCGGCCCGTCTGAGAACAACCAGTACGTACTGTACTTTCCTTTTTTGTGAGCGCTAAAGTGACCGTCTGCTCGAGTCGTCTGCTCTAGTCGTCTGCTAGAATTGCCTTTTGGGCATCACGGCCAACCCGAGGTCTCCCTGATCTTGATGTAGGTTTTTGAAATTTTGCTGATGAAGGGGCCCCCTCTCCTTTTGCCATATATCCCGTCCTCTTGCTCGTGGCATAGTCGACTTTGAGGACCTTGATCATTTTCGGCGAAACTCCAAGGTCGGGTACGAAAGGTGCACGCACGATATCTTGTGCAACGACAGCGGGGTTCTCGAAGTCGACCATGCCACGAGCAAGAAAACGGGATATACCGGGGAAGGAGGTCTTCCATTCGAAAAATATCCAAAGCCCACATCAATACAAGGCAGACGTCTCGGGACTGTCTCGGGTTTACGATGATCCAACTACATCAGGAAAACTGATCGGCACATAAATACCTCTGATACCATGCGGGTGCGGGAGGAATCCGCCTGTGTTATCCTAACCGCACGTTTCCCCCCCCGTTCGCTCGCCGGCGGCATGGTCAACTACGAGGATCCCGCTGTGATTGAGCTAGATGTCGGTGCGTTCGCCTTCGGATCTTGACCATGTAGCTTGGAATGCCTCGTCAACCTATCTCTCAACAGATGCGATCAAGGGCCTCTGGCACATCCTAAGTGGGATCTACGTGTGAGCATGTTCTGCGGAGTCAACCCCCTGATCTTGTCTCGCCCAACCTCTACTTCCAGTTGGGAGTTTATCACAACTCTGGACTACGAGTGGAATATCATCCGGGGTCGTCGCTCCTACCGGTGGTCAATATGGGTCTGTAATGGCAGTCACTTCTCTTAGCATTTGTTACCCACCTCGGGGCTTTGGTCTGCCTTGCTTCTTCTGCAGCTTTACTCTCTAACACGCCTCGCCTGTCTCGGGGCCGTAGTACTTCTCTTCGTTGGTATGGACGTCACGACCCCTTACAACTGCCAGGTGTGCTAAGTCCTACCTCTTCCTTGTCTGGACTCTGAATGATAACGACCCCAAGGCTTGGATCGTATCTGGACTTGTGAATACCGATATCCACTCTTCTTTGAGAGAACACTTAGCCCCATTTTCCAGTCCCTTGGCTACGTGACCGTTGCAGCCTCTTCACTCTTGATTCTTCTTCGCATGTATGTCTCCTCTCATTCCAAGTTAGGACCATCTTTCTCCAGCCAACCACTCACGGCTTGCAGCCTCGCCATATGGAACAAAAATAAGGTCATTGTGGCTATCTCAACTGGTGTATGGGTGGCCAATGTTTCGGTCATCATCCGAGGCGAGTCTCTTCTCTTCCTCTTTCTGTGGGGCAGGAATCCCATACGAACGTGATTTTGTATCAGGTCTTGTGCTGGTAATTCTCAATTCTCAACTGTTTTGGGCTTTCCAGACTTATCCATCTGCAGGTCCGCGCTGGGTGGGTCCCCGGTCAGCAAAGCTGCATCGCATACAACATCGAAACCAGCAAGCTTAACATTATCGCCACTGTCGTCACCGACATGACATTACTATTCATTGTACTGGTTGGGTTGTTCCGCTTGCGCTTGCAGGAAGGTGGCACATTTGGTATAGGACGCCTGCTTTGGGCACAGGTGCGATCGCCGCGCCGCGCTGCTCTCAATCTGCTTACGTGTTTTTGGTCCTTAAGGGGGTCATCTGGTTCGTACTCACCACCGCAGCGGGCGTCCCGCCCGCGGTAAGTATTGTTTCTCACACCGCTATATTTCGCTCATCATGATGTAACGCCACAGGTATTCATTATGTTGGACCTGAACTGTATTGTCGTTTTCTTTTCAATGTCACGATGAAGCTGAACTCGGTTCTGTGACAAAATAACAGATCCGTTCAATGTCGTACGTACTTGTTCGTTGGGACTCTGAGAAAAGGCTTATGTCTCTGCGCAACAGATGTTTCAGCCTCTCACAGTGGTTGTAATGGGAATCTCTGCCCAACGGTTGTACCGTGGCCTCACAGATTTCGTGTCCGCATCCACAGACATGTACGACGACCTTTCCTTCCCTCTTTTCTCCCGCACTCACTCCAATCGAATGGCTCCCTTAGTGACGTCCCAAACAGCGGCGGTAACGATGTCTCCAAGATAAAGTGGAACCACCACTCCGTATCGGTTCCATTTGAAGTGGCCGTGAATACGCAGCAATATTCAATGCCGCAGACGAGCCAATATGACTCATACAGCAGTACGGATAGGCAGTCGGGCACCAAACGCACGACCTGAACCTCGAAAACTACCAGGAGAGCTCGATAGGGATCCCAGTCGCTGTGTAGAAGACTGTAGTTTGAATGTTCGGATCTCTCAGAGCTTATGCAATCCTCACTATACAAGGCTATGAGAATCTGTGCAGGGGTTTGGAGGGTATTTGAAAGGTCTTGTATCCACCATGGCTGATTAGTGTATTCTCAGAGATGATACTATCTATGGCAACAAGTATTGAAGAGTCAAGTAAGAACAACTAGGAGTCGTCGCCGCAAGAGAGCGTATGTTGCCGTATGGCTAATGTTACCGTGCGGTCTGGTCCATCCACTCCGATAAGCGTCACGGCATACTGTTGCCGCAGAGTTGACTTGCGTCAACTATGGAGTCGTTAGCTGCACTATGGCCCAGGCATCAATAGTACAAAGGTCGAGAGGTATTGGGGTGGCTAGGGCGGAGGCAGCGATGCAGGGCCGGAAGTTGGGAAATGCTGAGCAAGGCTGCGGGG
>QLOT01000638.1:0-20003 GCA_003313875.1 Russula aff. compacta
CCCAGGCCCAATGCTCAGGCCGAAGCGTGGTTCATTCCCTCTCAAGCCCCGAGGTACTGGGCTTATTTCCAATCGTTGAAACATCTAAACGTGCGCCTCACCTTACATCACTTGAGCATCCATTGATCGTGAGCCGCTTCGTGACTACATAAACAGTGTCTCGGGCCGACTCCAAGTTCATCAGACCTTCTACAGATAGGAAAACCACTTAGTGAACGTGCCAAGACATGAGCATTCTTAAGAATCCGGGTAATTTCTCGCCCCGCATATATGATCTCGAGCATTTTCGAGTCCGTTCCTGCCGGTGCGAATGGTGTTCTACTCAATAAAATCGGTTCGAACACGGCCACCGGACGCATGGTCCCATACCACCTCCTACAACTCCTCGAGCCCGCACGCGTCAGTGCTCATAAGTGTGGCGCTCACTGGCGCAGTGATGGACCTGTGCAACGACATGCCAATCCTACAAGCGCATCGTCGTCGGTACGTTTCCCAGTCCACTCTTGTCGCTCTGGTGGTAGCCACAGAGGGATGTGAGGTAGTAAAAGCAAATCGACAGCGCAGCATGGAGATAAAGTCACGCGAAGGTGTTGGAAACTTAGGGAGCTCGCTGCCGATTTCGAGAGAAGAGGATTGGGACAATGGCGTTGAACATCGACGTTGTACCTACAGCAGACTGGGGGGGATCGAGGTCGTGATAAAACTGTGATTATCCTCATTACCGGAGTTGCTGGGCACTCCTAGGATTGCCTGCATTTCTTCTGCGTCTCTGTGGTTCAGTTTCCGAGGGCATGCCTTCCCACAGACGACTGTTGAGCACTGAACAAACGTCCTGATATGTATGATCACTTACATGGATCACCAACAGACATCCCTCAATCACGCCCCATGGTGCACATAATTCACCCAACTCTCCAACGTCATTTCCTTCCTCAAATCCCTCACAGCATCCCGAAGTGCCTCAGCTGTTCTCTCATAATACAGCATCCCTCCCCATCTATCAGTAGCCAAGAACACCGATTTATAAAATTTCTCAGCAATGGGTGGTCTGTTGTCATCCACTACGGCCCGCATTGTCCTGACCACGCTCTGGAATCCGCTGTATTGAACTGCCATGGCAAGGTGCAATCCCTCATTCGCAATGCTTTCCTCTGTGATCTCAGCTGTATGACAAGCAGAGAGAAAGGCAAATTCGGCACTGGGAAGTAGAGATCGCACTATGTCAAGTAGCATGAGACATGCACCGCCATGAAGTTCGAAGAAGGCAGTGAATGGCTTTCCCGTCTCAAGCATCCCGTGGCATGCAATGTGAGCAAATTGCTGTTTCCTGAGGTACTTGAGTATGACATTAGGTATCGCCATCTTCTCACTAAGAGTTTCCACTGATGGACAGACAGCCTGGACGATGTGCATCTCTTCGAGCGTTCTCGGTATCTCATCGTCAGGCTGTACCACAAGTAGCATCGAAGGCACGTCCAATAATTGCGTGCTCAGTTCATGCGACTCTATAAGGGCGGAGAGGGTCGGAGTATATGAAGAGATGTATATGTCCGAGAAGTATGAGGGCCATTTGATGAAATCAGGCCCATGGCGTGGAGAGGAAGGGAGCAAAATACAGATGTCGGGCACCACCAAACACAGGACTGTTCTGGGATATTCAGCTTGTGGAGTCTCTCGATCACTGGACGGCCAATGAGATCATAGAGATACTTGAGTACCTCCTCCAAAGCGTCCTCGTATTCAAATGAGTCAAGGCCCTGTTTTCATGCTGCCAGTAACTTGTCATGCAATCTTTTTGCATGGTCATAGAAATTGGCATGTGTCATAATAAGGGAGGGAGGGATGTCATGGAGGATAATGATGATGTCGGAACGCCATTTAGAATGGTTGATTAAAATGACAGGCCCACCCGCAGCAGCAGAACGAAGGGTGTCAAACGAAGGTGGGATCAAAAAAGTGTTGAATACTGGCTGGGCTCAGATCTGAGTGATGAGCCTGTCACGCTCTTCGACAAGTTCTCGTTGCTTCATCACCAGATGACTGACCGGGTCCATGCCCTCACGACCACTGGCTGGGCCATCCTCTATCCAGGCCAATTGAGAGCCTGAGATGGTCACTGTGTCACGGCGCAGCTAGCTGCTAGGCTACGTGAACTGCGGGGACATCAGGAGTGAAGGTTAGAGCCCAAGGAAGGAGCTTGGTGAAGCTCCAGAGGGCAGGCGAGGCGTTGAGGATTCGGTAAGTATAAATGATGGATGTTCTCTTTAGGATTCGGCACACGCGGACCGGCTATGCGGTCACGGTCCGGCGCACGCGATACCGCATGGACTACAGCTTCTAGGATGCCTTAAAGGCAGGATGACGAAGACAGAGCCCTGGAGTAAGCAGGATGACTGTGCATGACTAACGGTTAGTCAGAGGTGATGAGTAAGAGCCTTGAAAGCTCTTTAGTATCTCTCAGCATCAGTCAGCGCTTTAGTCAGTGCGCTGGATTAGGACTTCTGCTTTGTGAGCAGTCTAGTCGCTTACTGATTGTTCTCTCTTATTGTTCCTGATTACTGTACGCTTACTACTGTCGCATTACTGTACCATTAGTTCAGACTACCGGCCCTTATGGCCGAGGGTATATAAGCGCATTAGGCGCTGGGCTTGGAGACTCTCTAAGTCGAGTCTCCTGTCCGCCCTGTACACCTCCTTGTCTGGGAGAATACAGCGTTTGTGACCTAGTCACCCCAGGGGGAGATTCGTGGCTTGTTTACCTTTCCTCGCAAGTGAGACTTGCGAGCGTTGTACTTGGCACTTCAAGACCTTACTAAGGTCACGGTATCGACCGGTGACATTAGACTCGACTTCTTATCCATCCACGATTCCCCGAGAAACTGGGAAGACACGATGTTACCACCAATGGTATTGCAATACATGCGACAGGAAGTCCTCAAGCAAGAGGCCGAAGAACTGAAGAGAGAACAACAACGAGAAACAGAAACTTTATCAGAAAAAGAAGTAGCAGTGAAGATGCCAAAGATATTCGAGGGAAGCCCCTCTGAAGCTGAGAAATTCATCTATCAATGTGCAGCATACTTTGTGGCTCATGATGATGAACCAGCACTAGCCTCTCCAGTTTCGAGAGCTGCCCTCACACTTGCCTACATCAGAGGCGGAGCTGTAGACGAATGGGTCGACCAGCAGTTGGACTGGCTGGAAAGACAAGACCGTGAAGACCCACGTGTGGGCGAAATCTTTGTGCAAGCCTTCTTCGAGCAATTCGTGCCAAAAGGACGATGGAAGAGCAACGACAGAGTGGAGATGAAATGGCCCTTCATTGATGAGTACATTGTCGACTTTGAGAAAGTTTATGATGCTGGCAAACGACCCCTGAAGGGAGTAGAGCGCGTGGAGCGCTTTGTCCAAGGACTCACCTCAAACGTGAAGGCAAGAATGCCCACGAGATTTCAAACCTATGAAGCGGCCAAGGACAGGGCCATCAGGATCGTTGGAGCAAACAAAATCCTCCTACGACTATGCCAAAAGAATGGCACAGTATGGACCAACACAAAGGGGACTCTCCAAGGCGTGCTCACCCCATCACGAAAGAACGATACCCAGCCTCAAATCCTTACAAAAGAAGAGCGAAAGCGTCAGAAGAGAGCCAAACAATGGCAGAAGAAGATGACCCCATCGCAGGAACAACCGATAGAGGAGGAAGGATATCTGTTCGATGACGCCCACAGTATGTGCATGTCATCCTCAGAAGAGAGTGAATCTTCGCTTGTGATGCCTCAGGAACTTCAAGGAGGGGGGTCAAGCGCAGGTGTAGGGACAACCCCGTCGATCGATGACCTATGTAACCAGCTGGAAGGTCTAGCAATCGAAGACCGCGATGCGGTGCTTACTCGCTTGTGCAAGGTGCATCGGGAGCCATACGATGCAATGATCCGGTCAGCATGGAAAAAGAGGAGCAATAAAGAAGGCATCTACCTTTCAATCCGAAAATCTATGCAGCTGCGTACCTTCATCCATCTCTCGCACAAAAGAGACGAAGCTATCACACTCCTGGACTCAGGCGCAACGGAAAACTTCATCCACGAAGACTATGCACAGCAGTTGAAGCTTCCAACCAAACGACTGAAGGAACCACGGCCGGTATATAACGTCGACGGCACACTGAACAAAAACGGGAGCATCAGTCACTACACGGACTTAGAGATGCAAACGGGACAACAGAGAACGAAACTACGTTTCTTCCTCACCAATTTAGGCGACCAAAAAATGATACTAGGATATCCTTGGTTCGCCGCAATGCAACCGAACATTGACTGGGCATGAGGATGGATCAATGCCGAGCAATTGCCCCTCATCCTTCGCACGCTAAGCAAAGAGAAGATGAAGATCGGCATATGCGACACTACCCCAGCGGGAAGACGAGCTATACGCCACCCATACGTGCCATCAAGTGGCTCATTGTACATTGCGAAAATACAAATGCCAGGAGAGAACCTAGTCACGAACAAGAAGCAGACACTTGCGTCAAAACTAGTGGAACAGGCAGGGTCGCAAAAAGGGAGTAAAGAGGTACCAGATAAGTACAAGCGTCACTCCCATGTCTTCAGCGAAGAAGCTGCGCAACGCTTCCCAGATACGAGGATCTGGGACCACACAATCGAACTGAAGCCCAACGCCCCTGCGACGATCCCAGGGAAGGTTTATCAACTCACCCAAGATGAACAGAAAGCGCTTCTCGACTTCGTGAAGGAGCAACAAGCGAAAGGATACATCCATCCCTTGAAAAGCCCCTACGCAGCCCCTTTTTTCTTCATCAAAAAGAAGGACGGAAAGCTACGACCAGTACAAGACTACCGACGCCTTAATGAGTGGACCATCAAGAACCGCTACCCACTGCCACTCATCCCTGAACTTATAGCGAAAGTACAAGGTGCAAAACTCTTCACGAAGTTCGACGTACGCGCGGGATACAACAACGTCCGCATTAAGAAGGGAGACGAATGGAAAGCTGCGTTCATCACTAATCAAGGGCTGTTCGAACCCACCGTGATGTTCTTTGGACTGACGAATTCACCAGCGACGTTCCAAACCATGATGAACGCCATATTCGCCCAGGAAGTGGCAGAAGGGTGGCTAGTCGTCTACATGGACGACATGCTGATTGCCACCAGAGATGACTCGAAATTCCACAAAGAATGCGTCCACCGGGTACTAGAAAAGCTACAGCAACACGACTTATACCTCAAGCCAGAGAAATGCGCCTTTGAACAACGCAAAATCGAGTTCCTAGGGGTCGTACTGGAGAATGGCACAGTACAAATGGACCCGGCTAAGCTAAAGGGCATCGCAGACTGGCAACCGCCACAGAATGTCACTGACGTGCGTGCCTTCCTAGGCTTCACCGGATTCTATCGATACTTCGTCCAAAATTACTCTAACATCGCGCGCCCCCTCATACAACTAATGAAGAAGAGCGCAACCTTCAAATGGACAGAAGAATGCCAAAAGGCCTTCGAACACCTCAAAACCCTTATGTGCAGCCGCCCCATCCTATGACAACCAGACTACACCAAGGCCTTCTTCCTTGCAACAGACGCCTCGGCATACGGCGTGGGAGCCGTACTCTCGCAGGAGGGAGAAATTAACCCCCGCACTCACAAGCCAATGCTCTGCCCAGTTGCGTACTACTCAGCCACCTTCACTCCGACCCAGCGCAACTACGACATCTATGAGAGAGAGTTCCTGGGAGTCTATATGCCACTCATGAAGTATAGAGCGCACCTTGCAGCTACAGACATTCCCATCACTATTCTCACAGACCACGCTAACCTCCTGCATTGGAAGACGCCAAGGAAGGTCAACAGGCGTGTCGCGCGATGGTTTTCAGACCTTCAAGACTTCAACCTCATTTTCAAGCATGTTCCGGGCAAAATCCATACTGCCCCAGACATGCTGTCACGACCACCAGGTGTAGACAAAGGGGAGCACGATAACGAAGCAGTGACACTCATCCCCCCTGAACTATTTGTCAAAACAACCATTGCTACGCCACGCGCCATCGTCAATCAAGTATGGGAAGCACAAGAGAAGAATCACAGCGAAATGGAAGAATGGTGCGATACGAAAGGGGTCAGGAAGATACCAGAAGGATACGTGAAAGATAATAAGTGGGCCGTGCCCACTGACACACAGCTAAGACGTGATATCCTAGCACAATATCACAACTCACCAACTGCAGGGCACCCAGGAAGGGACAACACGATTGCCCTGGTCTCGCAGCACTATTGGTGGCCAGGCATGAACGCCTGGGTCGAGCACTACATCAAAGGGTGCGCCGCATGTCAGCAAAACAAGATACGCACCTCGAAGGCCAAGGTACCACTCTATCGCATCCCAGGGGACCCCAGCGAACGCCCCTTCAATACTATCGCCATGGACCTGATCACACAACTCCCGGTGTCCAATGGAAAGGACGCGATACTGACGATAGTCGACCAAGGCTGTTCAAGAGCGGCATTGTTCATCCCTTGCAATATGACGATCACGGGCGAAGGCATAGCTAAGTTATACCTTCAGCACATCTTCCCTTGGTTCGGAGTGCCCTCAAGGATGATCTCGGACAGAGACCCACGCTTCACATCACACTTCGCCAAAGCCCTCACCGCTAAACTAAAGATCGATCAAAACATCAGCACGGCCTTCCATCCACAGACAGATGGACTCTCGGAGCGCAAGAACCAATGGGTGGAGCAATACCTGCGCCTCTACACGACGGCACGACAGGACGATTGGGATGAATGGCTCCCCATCACATCCTTCGTGCACAATAGGTGGCCGAATGCCACCACAAAGCTGAGTCCCCACGATGTGTTACTGGGATATACGCCGACGGCAGCAGAAGCTATCATCCCAGAAACAAACAATGCGACGGCAGAAGACAGACAGATGCTCCTCAAAGAGCATAGGAGTGCAGCGGTGCAAGCCCTCAACCAAACAGCACGGACAATGCCCCCAGCACAGTACATAGAGGGAGAGCAGGTCTGGCTTGAAGCTAAATTCCTCACGCTCCCATACCAGTCGGCCAAGCTCGCCCCTAAGCGACATGGCCCCTTCAGAATCCTCAAGCAAGTTTCCCCGGTTGCCTACAAACTCGAGCTACCTGCCGCGTGGACTATTCACCCGGTATTCCATGCCTCTTTACTGACGCCTTACAAGGAAACGTCAGAGCACGGAGCGAACTATCAACGGCCGCCACCGGAGATGGTTGAGGATCAGGAGGAGTATGAAGTGGAGCAGGTCATCAATCATCGCTTCCATGGACGGCAGAAGAAGCTCCAATACCTTATCCGCTGGAAGGGTTACTCAGCGGCTGACAATACGTGGGAACCAGCTGACCAGGTCTTTGCCGATGCCTTAGTGAAGGCGTATCACCGCAAATACCCCCTAGAGGACTCCGGCACCCGACCTTGTCCACCAACGCGCATGCATACCGCCATTGCTAAGTTCCTATGTCATCCCCGACGTTCATTAATGAGTTCTGGCAACGCAGGGTCGATGGCGCGGGTCACTACTGGGATCCAAGGAACATCTGCCCATGGGGCATCTGTTGCGTCTGGGGGAGCCTCGAGCAAATTCACGGGCATAGGCAATACTGCATGCCCTACAAAACAATCTACGCACCAAACGAAGGAAGCCTGCCACGGAGGCATGAGAGGAAGCGTAAAAGAAGAGCGACCAGTTAAGTCCTCATGC
The DNA here is from genome assembly GCA_003313875.1 of Russula aff. compacta. Classification (NCBI taxonomy): domain Eukaryota; kingdom Fungi; phylum Basidiomycota; class Agaricomycetes; order Russulales; family Russulaceae; genus Russula; species Russula aff. compacta. The sequence continues at coordinate 7,756 of QLOT01000638.1, forward strand.
CTCCTCCCGAGAAATTCTCCCTCCAGTCTCTCCTTCGCTCAGCCCCCTACACATCTCACAAGTTCCACGAATTCAAGCCTTGCTCCTGTCCAAGCAAAGACCTTACACGCCCCCTCTCCCATCGTTGCAAGCCCCACATTACACACGCTCACGCCCTCCAGCACTCGTACTTCTGTCACGAACGTTACTGCCGCTTCCATCAAAGTTTTTAGGACCCCCTTAGCTAAGTCATGCCTCAGTTCAAACCAGCGAGTCCCTTCACCTCCACCGCCACCAGTCACCCCTATTGTTCCAACCGCCGCCAATGTCGCTCCGATCTGCAGCAACAGATCGTCAAAGAATTCCACAAGCAGCGTAACACCGACAGCGACTTCGACCCCTGGCGCATTTGTGCGCATGGTTGCGAGTGTATTGTCGCGCGCAAGGGAATCCCGCACCTCTACCCCACTATGTGCGGCCCTGTTGAAGCAGTCTATAGCGGCAGCGTGCACTTCTCTGCCCTCGACATTGTGGCTGAGGAGATCATGGAACAAGGCGACCACCTCAAGAGCCTGGAGCAACGTGCTGCGTCCCTCGCGGACGCTCTCAACCGCGGTGCGGTTTCCATCTAGGAGGAGGGTGATGTCACGGCGCAGCTAGCTGCTAGGCTATGTGAACCGCGGGGACATCAGGAGTGAAGGTTAGAGCCCAAGGAAGGAGCTTGGTGAAGCTCCAGAGGGCAGGCGAGGCGTTGAGGATTCGGTAAGTATAAATGATGGATGTTCTCTTTAGGATTCGGCACACGTGGACCGGCTATGCGGTCACGGTCCGGCGCACGCGATACCGCATGGACTACAGCTTCTAGGATGCCTTAAAGGCAGGATGACGAAGACAGAGCCCTGGAGTAAGCAGGATGACTGTGCATGACTAACGGTTAGTCAGAGGTGATGAGTAAGAGCCTTGGAAGCTCTTTAGTATCTCTCAGCATCAGTCAGCGCTTTAGTCAGTGCGCTGGATTAGGACTTCTGCTTTGTGAGCAGTCTAGTCGCTTACTGATTGTTCTCTCTTATTGTTCCTGATTACTGTACGCTTACTACTGTCGCATTACTGTACCATTAGTTCAGACTACCGGCCCTTATGGCCGAGGGTATATAAGCGCATTAGGCGCTGGGCTTGGAGACTCTCTAAGTCGAGTCTCCTGTCCGCCCTGTACACCTCCTTGTCTGGGAGAATACAGCGTTTGTGACCTAGTCACCCCAGGGGGAGATTCGTGGCTTGTTTACCTTTCCTTGCAAGTGAGACTTGCGAGCATTGTACTTGGCACTTCAAGACCTTACTAAGGTCACGGTATCGACCGGTGACACACTGCCTCGAGGTCCCGATTGACAACTGCAAATTTCTCGGCCAAATGCGAGTTGACTGCATGAAGCTGGTGTCACCGCCAAGGGTTTGACAGCAACAATAGACTATAGCTAGGTCTCTGCTGTGACTTAGAAGACAGATAGAGCAGTATGGGTTCCCGCTTGCAGTGCTGCAACACTGTAGCCACCCTTCAGCTCCGAGAGAAGATGGGGAGTAAAGTCACTGTGATTGACAGGAGACTCAACTTGCCGGTACAAGGTAGCTAAGAGTCTCTACTTATAGAGGAGAAGGATCCTAGGACCCTAAAAGGGGTAACTGTGCTCGATATAGTAGGGAGAAAGGAAGACACAAACTGGGAACAAGGGGAACATCAAAAGGAGAACAATGGCTGCATTAGAAAGGGTTTAACGAAGGGTCACAGGGACCCGAGAGAGCATATGATCCCCGGAGAACAATGAGGATCGCTTAGGAGTGGGGTGCAGTCCAAAAATATAGTACAGTGCCTCAGGCGCACACACAAGCAAACAGTCTAATCAGACTCCTGGCCGGTTCCACAACTTACAGGAGCGCAAGCAGTTGAATGCTTACCCCAGGCCGGTTACAGCTGGTCAATTGAGGCACGGAGGCCCCACATTTCTGACCAGAGGAGGCCCCTTCCTTGCTCTAGAATCTTGGTGGCCTGCTGTAATTGGCCGATCTCAACCAGATGGGACACATAGTCGAGTGGCAGCCTCTCATACTGATCATGCATGGCTACAAGACGAAAATGTTGTATTTCGAGGGTAGGAGCGAAGGAGAGAGATTCTTGCATGAGTGAGATGGCAGTCTCATATGCGGTGAGCATAGATGAGTGCCTGATAGACTGTGCAGCATACGTCCACAGGCATGAGGTGTGGAATCGGCTGGGTACATCTGTTCTTGTGTCGGCAGCGGCGTTGGCGTATAAATTTGTGATCTCATCAGCATCCCTTCCATCCTTGAACAGCTTCAACCAGGAGAGCAAGCAATTAATAAGCAAGAGAGCGATCGTATGAAGGTTGGTTGGTACACGTTCCATCTCGATGAGGTCATGGAACACAGTAATCGATTCCTGAAGATAGGCGATATTCTCTGTGAGGTCAAACACATGGGAAAGGAGATGGCCTAATATGTTGAGTGTGTACGGATGATGTGAGTGAGGGGAAGTAAGGCAGAGTCTGCAGTACTCGATGGCCTTTTCGATATTTGTTAGATCAGTGAGGTCGAGAATGGAACAAAGTACATTAAGATGAGGATTGCTCTTGTCAGGCATCGGCAATGGAAACTCAACAAGGTTGGAATTAGTGATTTTGGGAGACACAGCCAGATGGGAATTGTCAACAACTTCAGCGTTATCTTCTTGCAGACCACTTGTGACACCAAACTCTTCGATGTGTTTATTCTCGAGATCTGCCAAGTCCCTCATGGCAGAGCAATGAAGCGGATGTTCGGAGGATAGTGTGTTAAGATAGGTACGAGTGCGGACCATCGCCTCCGCTAAATGGTCTGGCTTTGAATCACGGATGTATCAACCCTGCGCAAGCGTTCTAGCCAGCCATTTGGCCAGTTCCACATATTCATTTGGATTGGCATCCAGGATTGACATTGCCTCCTCGTAATCATCATGTGATTCAGTTGAATGGAAGCAATCAGAAAGAGACCTGGCAAGCACGAAGCGAACTTCAGGAAATCGTCCACTTGCTTCATGCAGACATTTGATGGCACTGTCTGGAAGTGGTTTCCCCAATAGCATATGTGCAGTAGTCCCACCCATGGTACCGGCCAACACATTTAAAGGCTTAATCAGAAGTGATTTTTCGACACCCGAGGTAAGATGCTCGTGGCACAGGGTCACCATCTCCCCAATATTCCGCATTGGATCGACAGTCTCCAGTTCTGCCTGAACAGATAACGCCCATACTAAGTATCCTTTGATCTTACTGCTTGTGAAATGAGAGGTTTCAAGCGACTGGTCTTGTAGGTATTGAAGGTACGCAATAGCGTGCTTCATATTGTCGGGCTGCTCGAGCTCACGTGAGCGAAGAAAAAGGGAATCTCCGAGGCAAAACAAGGCCTCGATGACGTATGAGCCGAGTTTGGGATGAAATGGAAGGAGTATGGCTTCAGTAGAGTGGGAAATTGACTTGTTGAGGTCTTCGCGCTCTTCCGAGGACTGGTAGCATGTCATTCGTGCGATGGCTAAATTTGAGAGGCATTCAGAGCACGCTGGCAGAGAGTGGGGTCAAGGTAATGTCAAGAGTTGATCTTGTAATAGAGAAATCTCCTCATCGATATTGAACGAGGAGGCTATTACAAGGGGGAGAGTTGCGGAGGACAAACAAAAGGGTTCAGCAACGAATGTCTAAGAACTGATGCCAAATTCAGGACTCACGTTCTGTGTCTGTCATGGTTCAAAGCTGAAAAAATAGAATGAAAATTGCCAAGGAGGGAGGAGGGATGGACGTGGGTGGTATACACAAAGACAATGCCTCAGGCACTGGCACAGCCACGCAGCTGGGAGCGTCGGTGACGACACCTGAAGTTGGTGCTTAACCTGGCTGTCCGCCCCACTTTGCGACCCATGCGTGTCTGATGCTTGACACGTGTGCACGTAATCTATCATTGACTAGACAAGGTGCAATAGACAGTGCAAGGCATGCTATGGTACATGGCTCTACTCGTACTCAGACCGCTATTCGGCCCACCAAACACCACCGCACACCGCTTCACCTCATCGGGTTCGCAAACTGTGCTCGCAACTTGAACTAGTATCATGCAAGTCCTCATAACTTTTCATGGTGAGCTACTACCACAATGACAACGCTGGGATAGTGGACCGTCAGAGATAGAGCCACCACTGCACTGACACTATTCATGGGCAAGTGGCAAAGTGTCCTGCACTGTAGTTGCGATACATCAAATGACATTTTCGAATGTGCACTGATTCTGCACTGTACCCCTGTCTCTTTTTGTTATTACTGTAACATTCTACACCATAATGCCAATGAACTCTTAATTACCCTTGTTGCTCAGACAGATCGAGGCATCAACTCCACTCAGAAAACAGTTTGTAAGCGAAAGGTGAGGTACATGGAACGAGTGGGGTGTTGAGGTATCGGAGGCATTGCAATACATCACGGGCGAGCCATTCCGTTCCCAGTGCACAGCACATGAAAGGAGCCAGGATCAAGAGCAAGACAAGGACTGTATATCATGGGCTGATCGACGACAATTTTAAACACCGTGGCGAGAAAAGGGGAAGAAAATGGTACAGAAGATGACCCGATGAACTGAAGCAAAGCTGGTACTTTTCTTTTCTTCCCTCCCTCAATATCAGTCTTCCATTGGGAGGGGAGGCGGGGCATCCGGCTGTGGTGCAAAGATCTCGTCAAGCGGAGGCGATGTCTGGCTGTCGTTGCCGAGCAAGGTCGCAATGATGCTCCTTCCCGCGAACGAGCGACCGGCGAGCGCTTTCATGCCCGCTGCGGCTCCGGAAGCTTCCACAAACTTCACGTAAACGCGACCGACCCCGTTCGCCTGATCGCTTGGATGATGTCCCCTTCCATGGGCCGGACGTGGAATGCGTACGTCCTCGACAGCCCCATATTTCGAAACCTCGGATCGGATATCATCTACGATTTCCACATACTCGTCGTCGTCGACCAGATCGTCGGGCGTGATCATGTTCAACATGAGAAGTACCCGCGCATCATTGTCAGAAACGTCGCCAGCAGGCATGATCGGCCGCGGGATTTCTGGAAACTGTTCATACGGCAAGTCGGGGAAACCTGGCTGACCGGCTTTGGCGCCGACTGAAGAGCGCTGGACGACTAGCTGGCGATCACCGAGCGTCATATCACCGAGTGCTGCAATGGCGACATCCGTGACGGCAGGATCCACATATTCAAAGAATGCAAAGCCCTGAATTCCAGTTTAATCATAGGAAAGGGGAGTGATCGAATGCGTACGCACCTTTGACGGCCCATTCCCATTGTCCCGGACGAGGTTAAACGCCTTGAGCTCACCGAAGCTCTTCAGTAGCTCCATGACCTGCTCTTCGTTGAGGTACGATGGAAGGCCACCAACGAATATTTTGTTGGCCGAGTCAGGGACGTTAGTCGAGACAACTCCTGGCACGTGGAAGCCAACGGGCCCTGACATATCCATGCCACCGTAATCTTTTGGTCGGCGGATTTTTAAAGGGCCGTTGAAGAACATAATCCCATCAAAGGCCATAGCGGCGGTAGCATCCTCGGCACTGCGGAACTGCGAAGCGTCAATGCAGATGGCCGCAAGAATCCACGAAGAACGTACTTCAACAAACGCATAGCTCTTCTCATAGTTGCACTGCACAGCAAGGACTGGGTTCCCTGGCGCACCCGTACCGATCTTCATCTCGGACATCTTGTTGTTGAAGAAATCAGCGAGATTCTGCTCGTTGATCTCTGGCGTAATGCTGCCGATGTATAGACGCCGGGACTGACGAGACAGGTTGGGGTTTACTGCCATGCTCATGCCAAATGTAGGCACTGGCATCGGCGGCGGAAGGCCGGGAACGGCCAGGATGGGGGGAATTTGCGTGCGGTTGGCGCCAGGAAGATTGAACAGCCCTTGGGGAGCATCATCGTCAGCTGACACGCACATTGTAATCCAACCAAAGCGATGCGCACCAGTTTGCTTCGCCTGCATAGCCGAGTACTGTTCATACCCTGGTGCATGGACATCCCAGCCGCTGGCCTTGCGTTTGCGCTGCGAGAGCAGGATGGTGCCCACGGGCGTGGGTGAGCGGCGATCTGGCGAGCCACCGTTACGTTCGCGGGCGCGGCCACGGCGGGAACCACGAGAAGGACTTCCCTCATCGTGACCACCGTATGGACGGCGTCGATCATCCTCACGCGGGTAGTCTCTCCAGCGTTCTTCCTCGTGACGCGGGCGGCCTTCTCCACGCTGGCGGCCACGTTCACGGACTCTGTCGTGGTCTCTTTCACGATCACCGCGGTCTGAGCGCTCCCGATCGCGGTGAGGATAGTGGTCGCGCTCCTCTCTATCTCTCCTACCACGGTCCCTGTCCCTGTCTCTTTCTCTGTTCCTGTCCCCACGATCGCCTTGTTCGCGGTCACGATGGTCTTGACGAGAGGAGCGGTGACGTTCTGAGTCACCGTGATGGTGGTGAGAACGGTCTGTAAAAGGGAGAGAAGAAAAGAGGTAAGAACTGTGTTGGATGCTAGTCTGTCAGTAGAAGGGTGCGCCAGTCGACTGCAAACGAATCGAAGGGAATGAAGCTAGTTGGTGCGTGTGTCGAACTAAAGAAAAAAAAGGAAAATTCACCTCTATCACCACCATAAGGATCAGCTATAGTGAATAAGTATGAGTGTATTCTGACCTGAAGGTGCAAGTCAGATACTCACCGGCTGCGTCTGCCATGGTTGAGGTTGAGGAAGAGAAAGAGAAGAGAGTCAGCCTCGTCGGACCCGAGACACCCTGCGTCTGATGCTCTAAGTCCCCGAGCACCCGTCACTGCCACATCGAGTCACCTGAGCCAAACGCTGAGAACCAAAGCACCGCTCCGCTGCTGAAAGCTGAGCATTCATCGTCTTCTATCTACAATGAAGACCGCAGAGGTCCCATATGCCGCTGACGCGGAGGTCTCCCTCTCGTTTGACGAGCTTCAGGTTTGCCTATTTTACCCTTCCCCCCCTCAGAACACGCATCAACCGAGTTGGACTACTATCTATGTATAGGTGCTGCGCTCCCAGTATGAAAAGGAGGTTGCACAAACCCACGTCACAACCCAGACAAAATTCAATTTTGCGTGGGGTCTTGTCAAGAGCCCGATCCGTGAACATCAGGCAGAGGGCGTACAACTCCTCGCAGGTGATGCCTTCTAAATCTGGGTTTTCTCCCATCTACAAGGATTGTCGCAGATATTTACCGCTCGGAGCCCACGAGAAGACGGGAATGTTTGTATTATCTAGCCCTGGGACACTACAAAATGGGTAACTTTGACGAGGCTAAGAGCTTCAACTGTGAGTGCCTATACTCCGTGCTCTTTGCACCCGCAAGACATTAATAACGGGCTACCGCAGCTCGTCTTTTGGAACAGGAACCTGCGAATCTGCAGGCACAGTCCCTTGACATACTCATTGACAATGCAGTCAAGCGAGGTGGGTCCTAACTTTACACCCTTCTCGCAAGCATGCTGACCGCGCACAGAGGGATATATTGGCATGGCCATCGCTGGCGGTGCCGCGGCTGTCGGAACACTCCTACTAGCAGGTTTGTTCCGTCGTGCCGCGCGCAAGTGATGCACTCACGATGCGTATTTATGACTTGTCGCACACACGCTCCTCCCTCTGTTCTCTGTTGTCTCACCACCAGCTCAGTACATATCGCCGTCGTTCCCCTCTCTATCCTAATTGAATTATTTCTTGACGACTAAAACATGAGGGCCTAAATGTAGAGTGTGACCGGTATCACGTGATTGTGACAGGTAAAGAGGAGTAAGCCAAGCGCTAAGAAGCCCATGATGATGGCTCAAGAAGCGTCAGGCCTCCGTGCTTAGTGACGCGGTAATGCATACCCCAAACAGGTGCCACAGCAGAGGTCCTTCACAACGGCCATGAAGCTCTACCTCCTCAACCTCACAGACAAGCCTTTTTTTGTCAAGTCTAACCATACCCCCGAGCTCTCTGTCCATCCGAATGCCCTTGCTGCACTCCCCGCTGGCGAGGAGAACTTCACATTGTCGCCGTTTGGAACAAGAACGCCGAATAAAGAATTTAATGTGCTCGAGGTAGAGCGGCAGTTTGTCGTCAACCCAAACAAGTCGTCCCCCTTCCGATGGAATCACGTCCGCATGCCCGAAGACTGTCCATGGCGTATATACCGCGATCAGGTAGCTTCTTTAGTTCTCTTGTGATTGTCGCTTGAATTCTCATCAAGGACTACCGTAGACGTCTAGGAGGCGCGTAGATATTCTAGTCTTGCCTAACCGAGCCTTGGGGTCCTTCCTCTCCGACTTGCCAGACGCCACTCCCCTGTATTCTCTCTGTTTGCCAGGCGAGTTCACATCATGGTCGCTACTTTTCCCGGTGGTCTGACTGTTGGGTATAGGCACTCATGATACGTATGTGCTCCAGTGACCTCGAAGTGTCTCCTGCTCATCCTTTGCAGTATGGCCCTCTATGGTTGGCCGGTCTATCAGTGCCAGGCCGTGACTACTCCGCTCTCTATGCAGCTCACAGATGGTATCCGCGTTCTTGATGTTCGCCTTTCTATCAAGGATGGGCAGCTCTTTGCCTACCACGCTCAGTTTCCACAATCCGCATCCTTCCAGTCTATTCTAGCCGACCTCCATGCCTTCCTTACCTGCCCTACGTCTGCGCGCGAAACTGTTATTGTGTCGATAAAACAAGAAGACTACGACGTCAATAGCCCTGAAGTATTCTCGACTTTGGTGCGCGAAGAGATCGAGGCTGGCCCTGGGGGTATAGGCATGTGGTTCCTGGAAAATCGCATCCCGACTCTAGGCGAGGTGCGCGGCAAAGTGATTATGTTCAGCCGGTTTGGCGAGGATGGCGCAGCGTGGGAAGGCGGGCCAGAGGGTATGGGGATTCACCCCACAACATGGCCAGACAGTGCGAAGGAAGGTTTCACGTGGACATGCAAGGACGTCCTTGTTCGGACGCAGGACTGGTCCGTCGCTCCCCTCTCGTCTGCCGCAGCGGATCACTAAACTTGTGATTCCACAGGTATCGCATTCCATCCTTCCTAGCTATACCTGAGAAGACGCAGCTTTCGATAGAGTTCCTCCTCCCCCCACCGACCAACGTCACTCGTCCGGTTCTGTCTATCACATACCTCTCTGCCTTCTCCTTCCCTCTCGGAGTGCCCACAGTTGTCTCGACAGGTTTGGGGTGGCCGAGCATTGGCCTAGGGTTTGAAGGGGTCAATTCGCGCGTGGCCCGCTTCTTGCTCGCCGCGCTTAAGGAGAACATAATGCTACGTGCATGGACATTTATGGACTTCTACGACGAGCCAGATGGAAGTGACATTGTGCCATTGCTGATAGAGTGCAACTTCAGAGGACTCCCAAATGACGCTCACGGCGTAGTTGGGTCTGATGCGACCAGTAGGATAAACCGTACGTCAATTCTATATTCATCGTCGCAGCTTATAATAATCACCGATTGTGTGTCACAGTGGGTGCAATAATACGATCGCGACGCAAGAGGTCTAAGTCTTAGAGCTACGGCGATGGAGGGTATCTGATTTGTTGCGGTGCATCGCGTCGTTCCGTTACTGATGATTGGTGATCCTCTTTCGACGGCATTTTGTCATAGGATAGCCCGCCAAGAGTTTTCGTAGTAATCAACCTGAGAATTATAATGAATACCATGGTTGCGAGGAACCAGGGGATGAACTGGCGGAGGGCCGTCACATCTACCACCTGCATGCAGGAGTCTCGCCTGTATCCCTCCTAACGAATCTTCTACAGAAGGCTGCCTCGCTGCAGTTAGCAGCGATCGTAACATGCCGTCTACGTAAACATTAGCAGGCAGCGATGGTTTGGCGGCCTCCTTACGGACCAAATGTGGAAGTTGAAGAACTTTGTTGAGCTTGCCGCCGTCGCCCATGTTTCGTCTGCTTGTTGGAAAGGGATGTCAAGTTGACAAAACCTGAAACTTGTTTGGAAGAAGAGGGCTGCAAGACATTCTGCTTTTCATGTTATAAATGAGAGGCAGCATGCTGAGGGGTGCGGCTAGCACGCTACTCCCCTCCTGTCTCCAGAGTGTTTCTGCACTGCAAACCCCCCAGCAAGTGAGTGCTCAGTTTACAGAAGGTGCGCAGGGAAAATGAAGCGTCACCGCGGCCCGATCTACACAGAGAGAGAATATCAGATAATCCGAGTGGTAACCTTACCCATGGATTTCCGAAACGAAGTCGGTTCTTGGACTGTCCACGATCTTGCCGAGGATGTCTTTGGGGTTTGTTTCGAATGCGATGCACCGGATTAAACGGCTACCCACGTCAATCACATACACACAGGAGTCCCCAGCCGGCGGCAGCTGCACAGAAAGTTCCTGGGAGCGGGCCCCAGATGCACGTGTGCTGGAATGTGCGTTCCCCTAGCTTTGTTTGGCGTTCACGATAAAAAAAAATTGGATGGCTAACGCTGCGCGCGCTTGGACTCAAGCGTCTATAGAGGCGCTTCGGGGTGAAAGACACCAGACGCCCAGCCCATCGATTGCTTGCATCGACCCGAGACTGACTGTGCTGTGGCCATCCCCGCCCGCATCACCAAGCGAAGAGGAGTCGTCCGAAGATGGCGACTGGATCGCCTTTGATGACTGGCCTCCGGACTCGGCACACACACGTGTCTCAGGTAGCGTTACAAAAACGCCCTTCGTTATCGCTCCAGTCGACTCACGCGGAGCCTCGTTACTGTGTTCCTTAGAGGCGACAACTTGTCCTTTGGATGACGTTGAGACCGAGTCCACCAGGCCGAATGCTCAACCGACCAAGTCCTTGCCAAGTAGAGAGTGTAGGAAGACAAGAACGACGATCGCAGCCGTAAGTCGCTTACGAAGCCAGGGGACAGGTGATGGATGATTGATGTACGATGGTTGACCTAGGAGATGACGCAAGTCGCTACTCGCGCTGCTGCCAGGAACGCCAAGGCGATAGTCAAGGGCCCGGACAAAGCCCACACGAAATGGAAGTGCCGCACGAGGGGCATCGCACCCTCGGGCGCATCTGCTCGCATATCGCAAGTGGGACGGTGCCCAGATCCTAGACCGATTTACAAAGGAGAAGAAAGCTGGGAGGGAGAGGGAATCGAGAAGATTCATATGAAGCTGTGGAAATGTCGGATCGGAGGATGTAACAAGACGTTTCACAGGAAAGGTGACGCCGTGCGACACTTGCAGACGACCGCCAGGCATAACGGCAAGGCGGTTGTTTGCAGTTGTGGCGCGCCGTTTTCGAGACACGACGCGCTGAAGCGGCATCAACGTCTGTGTAATGGGCACGTCAGCTAAAGAGGCGGATTTTTTCATCTTGAGTTTTCACGAGAGTTGAGTGGCTGATGATGGACATCGATGAACGTTGAACGTTTTCGTTGCCCCAAGTTCGTGGCCCCTGTCAGCATAGTAACCTAAATATGTGTTACAACACGCATGACAAATGGTATTCACCGAGACGAAAGCTATCGCCGCTAGACATAGACATATACAGACCCTATTTTCAAACGGGAGCACGAGCCACTTTGACGTGTCAGCCGGTATTAGCGTTGACGAGATTGAAGGATGTTCGTGTGTACAGTGGGACGGAAATTTCGGGTGCCATAAGACAGGGAGAGTGGGCGTCGGAGGTGAGCTAACAAGATTTATGAGGCGCTTGGTCGAATTCTTTTTTTTTTTTTCATCTATATATTAAAAGACTACTCTCTCGATCTCGCCCCTGATTGGTTACAGTTGGCCCTACACACGATTGCCTAGGATTGGCTAGACAAACAGGTGACACAAATGATTGGCTAGACAAACAGGAGAAACGGATTGGCTACACAAACAGGCCGATCATGTGCGATTGCGTACACAACTGGAGCAAGGCTAACACAGGGGCTTGCAACGCTAACTCAGGGGACGCTCCGGCACCTCTCTCTCTCCCCGTTCCCTGCTCTTTCTGCCCGCTCTCTGATACTTCTAAATACTCACGCTCTCATTCCATGCCGCCCTCGCGTGACCCTGCCTCACAATCACTACAGGTGGACAAGCGCTGTGCTGCTCAGAGGGCTCGACGGGCGCGTGAGCGGGCCGCTCCCTCAACAACCAAGTGTGTATTGTCACAAAAACAAAAACAATTATTGCAGGGGATACACCAGTGACTGT